>VWZS01008008.1:687509-724988 GCA_013397075.1 Rhabdornis inornatus
CCCCCCCCCGAATTTAATAGACAGTTTCTAGTGACACTAAGCATTTATTCTGTTTCATCAAAATACCTTTCTGCTCTCTATCCCATTCAGAGGCCAGTGGTGGCAAAAATACTTATGGAGAAGAGAGGTTAAAAGTGAACAGGTTTTCTATTTAGATCAAAGCAACAAAAGAAATGTCTAAGACAGTGCTGGTACTTCCTACTTTCAGTATCTCATGCTTTGCTAATGGCCACATTTGACAAAGAGGATGGTGCCTGGCAGTATGGAAGGCATTTTAAGGAAAAATATCCAATTCTCTATTTTTGCCCTTGAGTTGCTGAAGAAAATGCAGCTGACTAAAATGCTTCTAACGCTTTCCAATTCACATTCCAATTTCTCTGTCTTTGTAATGAAATTGGTGCATATGGCAGCAATATGGTGTACCTTTGCTGCTTGGGAAGATAGTTTGACCTATTTATTCTCAAGGAAGTTAAAGTTTATCTTAAAGAAACCTATTGTAATAGCAACAGTCTTGCACAGTTGTTTCATACAGTTTTTACCAAACTGTTCCTTCTCCCACAGGTTATTTGGTTCCAGCTGTGCAGAACAGAAAGTGCTGCTCTACTCATTAGTGAAGAAAAGGCTATGGGGTGGATAACAACTCACCCTGGAAGTCTGAAGGCTGACAGAAAAGAAAGCCAGTTTCCTGTTGTTTCCAGAAATTCCACAAACCCAGAGGGTTACCATTCACATTGGAAGAGTGAGAATGAATAACTGAAATAAAAGAAACAAGGGAGATTTCTTCAACAGAAATTGCAGGGGAAAATTCTATGTTGAAATAAGGGTGATTGCCCACTTGCAGTGTAGCACCAATAGTATGTAGCATTCCTGGAGCATCTTTCATTGCATATTACTAAGCAGAACCATTATGCAAGCAAGAGTTGAATGCTGCAGAAATGTGTATTTGTGATCTGCTATATTTTCTATCTAGGGAAAGCTTTTTTTAATGAAAAAGTCTGAATGTTGCAGGTGGTAGTTGGGGGCTGCTTCCTGTAGTCAAGAAATACATTTCTATTATGAAAGCTCTCAGTGATTTTTTTTTTTATTTTTTATGTTAAATCAGACGAGGAGAGAAACATGGCATTTGTTGATGGGCTAGAAGCTACTCCAAATAGCTCAATGGATTTGCCTGAATAAGAATAAAGTGAAAAAAAAAAAAAAAGCTCCATACTTGGCCCCATATTTACACCCTCACTTTATCATACGCTTTTTGTGTGGTTCATTGGAAAGGTGGTTTTGATCTACTTAGTCATTGATCTGACTTTAACTGCTTCTTAGCATTATGGTGGATCTCTGCCCAGCAGCTACTCTAAAACACTACAAATCAAGCAGTAGTCTGTTATTTGTGTGCATTAATACAGGTCATGCTCAATCTGGGATGCAATGGAGGAGTAACCAGTGATAAATGTGTAATGCAAAGCAGTCTAGCATTAATGGCAGGGGAGAGAAGGGGAGGAATAGAGAGCAGGCTCCTATCACAAGTGGGCTAGAGCCATGAGTGCTAGATAATCTTTTGACTACTCCATCTCATCTGAATGTGGGTAATTTTCTTAGATGACAGGGACATGAAGTGTTTTATAATTAGCTAGGTGTCATCACTTAAATAGCCCCATTCCTCAGTCATATGACTAATGAAGGTAATTACTGCCCTTCCATTTGTACCCAGTTGAGGGTGGCAGCAATGATTTCAGCCCAAGGCCTGATGCTGAGACCCTCACACTGAGGCTGCCTGACTGATGTGGACTTCACAGGAATGGCAAGTTTTGCAAATGACAAGAAGGACATTGTAGGTGTCTGTCCTTTTCACAGTTTTTATCAATAATAAATGGTCAAACACTATAGCTGTACCCTAATTCCTATGAATAAACTGTTGAATTAGTGTGTCTTCACAGGCCTAATGGATAGAATACTGAAAGGAAAAGGAGTTTTCCACTCAGGCCGGTAGTTCTTTAGATCAACACTTTTGTTTTACACAGATTCTCAAAACTACCTTTGAAAAACCAAACAAAGCAAGCAAACAAACAAACAAAAACACTCCCCCAAAGAACTTGAAATATTTGAACAATTTTTCCCATGGAGAGAAGTCATTTGAGAGATATGTCAATGTTAATCCATTTCTAAGTGAGTTCTGAGATTAATTTTGTCATTGAGATTCAAGTGGAATTTAGATTATAATGTAAAATTTTACTTGTAGTGTCTGTAGTGGATACAGCTCTGGATACTCACCTGTGCCTCCATATGCCTTTTTTATGAACCTTACATGGACACAGGTGGGAGATATGCTCCAAGGGGCAAAGGGAAGTAGTAAAGTTGTGACGTTGCTGTTTTTTGGTGGCTAACCCTTGGTGACCTTGGTGTTTTTTGGGGACTAACCCTTGGTGCCTCTGTGTGTTGGAAGTATCAGGGGCAATCAGAGCCACAGTGATCAGTGAGATTCCTGTGCTTACCAGCAGGCAGCATGGGGAGCTGGCCCTGCTCTGCAGGGGTGGACATGGATTCCAATCCTCAGGACTATAGCAGAAAGTAGCTTCAGATTTTAAAAGAAAAATGTTATAGGAAAAAGATTCTGTGACATAATAACACTGCCTCCTAACATGTTTCTTTCTCATTCATCCTGGGAGAGAAACACCGAAGGCCTTCAGATATTTTCAGAGAAAAACTGCTTTCTGAAGCCTGGACAGAAAAATAAATTAGACGCAAGACTTGTGGTGGCTGCCTAGGCCTGAGGAAAATTTTTCTTCTGTTTGTGTTACATTTTGCAGTGAATAGTGCCCTTGTCTCATGCTCCTGTTCTCTACCAGTTTGTTGCTTTTGCCTGAATAACAGTTACCAAATCCTTGTAGGAATGTTTCCCCTCAGAGAAGATTGTAAGGTGAAATTCCTTTATGTTTCTGAAGGACTTTGAAATCCCCAAAATGGAAGTTCTAGTGAAGAACAACATTGCTTTCTACTTGGGTCAAGGTAAAAATTGAGGTCATCTGCAGCTGAGGAAGAATCCCACAGTTTTGAAATGGAGAGGAAATACCAGCACCAAGGAAAAGGTCTGTACTCAGGTCCGTAAAGTTGTCATTCAGCTGCTATGGTTCCTGATTGTTATGAAGAGGAACAAGTCCACATGATGGAGTTCATTCAGGGCCAGCATCTTTTGCATTCCCATTTATGTCCCAGATTTTCTGTCTAGGTTTTACATTTTGCAATGCAATAGTTCCTTGTTGGAAAGGGAGAGATGCTTGGAAATGCATTCCCTAAGCATCTCACCTTGGAAAGGAGAGATGCTTAGAGCTGCTTTGTTCAGGCTCTGAACAGGCAGGTTGATCTGTTTCTTCTGGTTTTGTGTTAGGAGTATGAGTCCTGGCATGAGTGCAAGAAGGAGATCAGCCCATCTAATTTCTAATTGCTATTACTGGACCTGCCTGTTCTCCATCTCTGTGCTACTGTCCTAGCAGCACCAGTTAGTTACAATGTTTTTTAATGATCTCATACTCAAAAAAAAAAAAAAAAAAAAAANTCAAGTTCTCCTTGTTGTATAATTGATGTAATTTTGCTTTATGACTCTATTGTTAACTTTATGATTCACTTTTAGACTCTGGGCTGCAATATAAAATTTAATGATATACATGTTAAAATGCTTTAAACAGTGAGAAAAAAAGAACACATTATCTTAAACCATCTCTTTTTAAACCACTAGATCCCTATTTCCCATTTACACTAAAGCCCTTTTATACTCCTCCAGCTGTGTCAACAAGACATGAATTGTGTATGAATTACAGTTATATAATTTTTAGTACAAATAAATGCAAACAATCAAATTTTCCTCCTTCCCTGGGCTTTACGTTAGAGACACTCATACTGTGATTGGTCCAGTTTTCTGTTTATAGAGAGAAATAAAGATAGCCAGACCCCATAACTTATCTGCTTTTTAATCTAAAAAAGCTTGCCAGCACACAGTCATTAAAATACAGTACAGTGTGATATCCCAGCACACTGGTAACAGATAAAATGTTAAAGATTTAATTTCCACAAGAGCAATGAGCACCATATGTTTTCATCATTAAATAACAATATTTCCCTTCTGTTTGTACATATAAACATGAAGTTATATTTTTCTAGCTTGAACTTCCAGATCCAGTCCCATCCAGAAGTGAACAGATACATAAAAATGTATGCGCTCTGTTGCAAATCTCAGGCAGAGTTCCTCCTTGTTAGAAAAGGCAGAGAAAGCAGATATATATTGATATAAATATTACTTCTCTGTTTCAGTAGTCTTCTAGATGCTGTGACTTCAGAAGTCCTTGTCATACTGCAGAGGTGGGTATATATGAGATAGTGAACTGGATTATTTACCATGTATATTTCTAATTTTGATGAAGGAAGATGGATGACTTAGAAAGCAGGTGCCTGTTCCCTTACAAAACCAACAAAATTGTGTAGACTCTGACAAGTCCTTGCTCATTCCATAGCTAAGAGGAAATGTCTGACCTGCTGGTGGGGGCTGTCACCATAGAGCCACTTCAGTGTACTCTAGATGGAAAATATTCTGTTAATTCAGACTCACTGGTCAAGGTATGTAACAGAAAGTTGATTTCCCCCAATAATAATCAGCTCATTTTCCTAGAAATGAACTATTTACACATGGTCCATTGACAATGTACTGCATTGATACTTTTGGAGAAGTCCAAGAGATGAAGGGAAAGATCTGTTAAAATTTTGTGTGCTATGTTTAGTGGAGGTGAGGAAAGAAGAGTAAAGCTGCAGGCAGCTGCAGTGTCCAAGACTACAAGAGAAAACTGAAACTGAAGACTCATTTGTTTGGATACTGACAAATCTAGGTGTCCCACTAAATGTGAAAATTGGATATGGAGAGAGGATTTTTTTAAAGAAATAAGGGTATTTTAACATTTTCATTATTAATGGTAATACTTTTAAGAACAGAGTGACTGCAGTTAGGAAATTTCCCAAGCATCTCTGCATGTCTTATTCCTTCCCCACATTTTTCTATAGGCAGCTCCACTGAAGACCTCACTGGCCCTTTGGAGAAGCACATACAAGAGACCATGGAGAAGGGTGGTGAGCTCAGGATGAGATAGGGTGACTCTGAAGGTTGATACTCCAGTGACAGCTGGAAAATTGATCTAAGCTTGCACACAAGTTCTAGTGTCACTGGTATCAGAGGCAGCTTGGAAGTACATGATACCCAGAGAACTGGCTCCATTCACAGTAATGCACTGGGCACAGAGTAGTTCTTTGCTGGACTGTGACACACACATTGAGACATCTTTTGGGGCAGGATCAAGGACAATGGTGATTGAAAAAAATAATTGAAGGCTGTAGTCAGTTGATTAAATATGTAATAGAATAATATTTAGTTGTTCTGTGTGTTCTAATTCCAATGAACACATTTTAACAATTCTGGAATGAAGAACTGTTTTACTCATGGAACATACTAATTTTGGAGTAAAGTAGCTGAATACATGCCTACCATTTTGTGTGACTGATTCTTGCTTTTGCTAGCCTTTTGCTACTTAGTAAGTAGAATCACTTAGTAAATAGTAACTATATAGAATCTCTCTTCAGATGACTGGGGAAAACTATTGCATCTGTCTGTGTAAGCAGATTAGAGTTTCAATTAAACTTTTGAAGTGAAAAAAGTGTTAAGCCTTTTTCTATTGTTTCCATTCTGAAGCATTTTTCATGTTGCTTATGTTCTTTAGCTATACTTTTCAGGAAAATCATGCTTACAGTCAAATAGAGCTAATTATTTTTTGGTAAGGAAGAATCCTTATTGATAATATCAAATTCAGTCATATAGTCCTGAATGCAAGTGCAGATTCTTATGGAAATTTTTTCACAACCAGGTTTTATGTCTTGTTTGTGTAGTTGACATTTTAGAAGTGTTTCATAAAGCAAGATTTGCATGCAGTCAGTAGTGGGCATATTGCCACAACTATTTTCTTGCGTGCTAATTTCTACTTCGACATCTTTACAAAGTATGGTAAAATAAAAGACAAGTTATTTGGTGAGGAATATAATGACTCCTGGCTGCTAGGTGGCATTATGAAATAATAGTGAATTGACTCTAGAAAACATACTAAATCTTGAAATTACCTAAATAACAAAGCTTACCTATTTTTGCTTCCAATAAATGCTTGCCCTTTTAGCTATTTTCCTCAGTGTTATATTTACTGCCGTTCTATTCTTGGACCAATGGACAGTTATTTGCATTGCTTTAATTTCAGAAAAGTGTTATTATATGCAAATTAAAAATAGAATTGTGTGAAAAGGAAGTTCATGTCTCTTTCATATTAAAACAATAACATCTAAACATTAATAATCTCTCTGTGCTTTTATTACCAAACCCAATTACATGATACCGAATTTCATAGGCCTGAAAAGAAGTTTAGATAGCTTTCAGTGAACATACTCTGTAACATTAAGATGCTATTATTAGTATTTAAAATCATAGTATGGTAGACATCTCTGCTATGACATTTCACATAAATTTAAAAAATGTTAACATTTTATAACAACTGGTCATTTAGCTTGGGAGCTGGCAAAAAGTGCATCTTAGCTACATTAAAATGACAAAAAACCAGGAAAAAAATCCAGACTTACATTGTGTGCACCATCTTCTGAGGGCCTGTTCCCAAGGCCAATGGAGATAATGGGAGTATTTTTGATTTTGATTAAATTTCAGAGACAACACATTATCAGATCCACAGAATGTCTCAAATTACCAGGTCTCATTCTGCTTCCAAATACACTCTCTTAATGTAAAACTAGTCTCCTCAGGGGGATTACTTTAATGTTACCAAAAATGAAATTATATGATACTTTCTAAAACAGAATTAAGCAGAGTATGCACCTTTCATTAATAGTATGATGTAAGAAATAGATACAGTTAGGTAAGAAAAAAACATACATCAAACTTTTCACATCTGAATTCTTAGGATCTGCTTCTCTTCCCACATCCAGTAAGAGTTATTTAACAACACCCTGGATTAAGAGTTGCAGACTTTATGTCCTCTGTGAGCAACCCAAAAAGATAAATATCACTGTATGTGCTGGAACTTATAAGTCCACGTGAAATATGTCTCATGGCTCATTTCAGGGGCCATTTGAAGTTTTCTTGGTAGATGGAACATTTATAACATCTTTTTTTTCCCCCATGCAGTCTCTGGGGCCTAATATTGTTGTAGGACCTTCAGTTAAATCACTTAGCAAGGGTCTGTGTTCAATCTGATGACCTATTTTCATAAGAGTCACAAGAATTTCTTTGAGGTTTCTATGTTTATATTAACATCATTGAAGCTGGCTAAGTAGTTCAAAAGTTATTTGGGGATAGCTGAGGGGCATTCACATATGCATAAACATTCCTAGTTACTTTTTTAGAAAAAAACAAAAAAAAACCCAAAAAGCAACAAATCAGAATAAAAGTGATCCTCCATAATATTTCATTAAGAAGATAAATTTTATCATGAATAAAATATTTCTTAGTACTGAAGCTGTGAGGTTGTTTTTTTGTTTTTGTTTTTGGGGTTTTTGGGGGTTTTTTTTGTTTGTTTGTTTTTTTGGGGGGGGTGTTTTCTGACTCTTCAATAACTTATCAACTCAATGATTTCACAGTTTCCACCAAATTTCAACAGGTGACAGGTACCTCAAGGGCAGTACCCAATTTTGGTTCACATAACCCAGCTACGATCTGGACATCTCCATTCCAAAGTGTGGTATCCGCTTTGGAAGAGTAATTTTTTATTTTAGCTTTGTCAGTAATTTGTGCCTTTTGTAAGTGAGCTGAAATAGGTCCCATTGGGGACAAATAATTTCCCCTATTTTTAGAACTTTTCTGAACTTCTCACAGTAACCTGGTACTTCCTGATAGCCCAGCCTACCCACCATCCAGAGGAAACCAGGCAGGCAGCAAAATAGCCATCTCAGTGATTTTACTCTATTATATTTATTTACTTTGAAGACATTAGTTTGCAGAAGACATACAAAAGACAACTGAAATAGAACATGTAGGTCAGTCTCTCCCTTCTTTGTTTCATATTTTTGAATGGTACCTTTTGATTTCTGAGTCCATGGTTTGTCTTTTGATTTCTGAGTCCATGGTTTGTTTCTCCTGTTTTCATCTCAATGCTGTGTCCTATATCCCTGGCTCACTTGGGGTTTTCTAAACCAGACAAATTGACAGATCATACCAGATTAAAGTCTTCATTGATTTCACACTCCAGCAAGAAAGCTTTTAGTATATTTGAACCCTCGATGAAATCCAGTTTTATTTATAGGGTTTGTTAGTGTGTAGCCATTACAACTAGCCAGAGCAAAGGCACTTAGTAAAATGCCTTGCTCAGCTGCATATATTTTCTGTCTATTTAGGTGCTAAGGAGTAAGAAAAATACCCACACAGATGAAAAAAATAACCAAGTTCTGCTATTGCAAATAAATTAAATTTAATGCCATGTTGTGTTCCTAACAAACAAAGACTCCTAAGTCCTACAGGCCAGATACAAAACTCATCTCTACAGCAAGATTTGTCATGATGTAAAACAGGTGTAGACCCTAAGACTATTTCAGGAGAAAATAGGGTGACATGTTACTGTGCTCACATAATTTTGGCCAACCTGTTTACTTCCAATGTTTGTGAAAAGTACAATTTTATCTTCTACATGTCTATCTTGAGAAGTGACCTTGGGACCAAAGTCAGGCCAGAAATGGCCTTGATGGGTTCATCACCACACCTAGACATGGGTGGCAAGGAAGGCAGCAGCTGCTGTGACAACAGCAAATACTCACGTAGGGCTGTGCTCATGTTCCTAAAGAAATACCAGAAAAAGCTGTACCAGTGTGACGCTGACCTGAAGCCCCCAGTCCAGAGAGCCAGCAAATACCAAGCATAATGTCTGTGTGACAAGGCACTGCAGAACGAGGTAACAGTTCTCTTGAACTGTTTTGAGTTAACAAAACTGTTTCTAAGTTAATTAAAAGCTAAATGGCAAAGTGAGGAACATAACACACCCACCTACTTGGCTGTTTCCAAGAATCAGTCATAGCATTTGACCACTGTCAGAAATCTTAAGTCAGTGAAGAGGTATCAGCACTTATCCTGCAACTTAGCCAACAGCTAAAATAGGCTAGATGTGCCCTAAGAATGCTAATTTCTTCTATTGATTCTAAAGTGGTCCTTGTGGGACAAGCTCAGATGGACCTGCATTGCAAACACTTGCAATCAGGTAAAATGAATCTGACATCAAACTTCTCACTGCAAGAATCTGTAATAATCACAGATGATACTTTAAGTAATTACAGAAAATCCTGGAGCTTTTTGGATAGTATCTTGGGTGCACATCAAAAGGAGGAACAAAGTCGCAGCAGGAGAGAAGTCTTGTACTAATAGCCCACATGAATGCCCTATGATTGTCATTTTTCAAGACAATCAACTTTTCACTGAGGCAATCTATCAGCTGAACTGCCACACTCTCATGTAGAACTTAGGACATAAAGTAAAGCAAGCATTGCTTACGTTAGGCTGAATTCGAGAATGAATATTTTAATGTCTAGAAACAAACAAACAAAAATACCCAGGGTATTTATGGTTTGTTTTCCAAAGAATCTTCCTTCTAGATAAGTTTATGATAAATAGAGGTAGACTCCATATGGCAGATTTTTTTTCTGTATCAATACAAAGAACTCCTTTCTGAAGGGTCTGAAGGTCAAACATTACCTCTGCTTTATGCAATGCTATGGTTTGGTTTTCTTTCATTCTTCTATGCCTTGTTCTACAGAAAATATTTTCTGACATGGGGGAGGTCTCTGGCACTTTATATTTGCAACAAATCAACCTCATGTGGTTGCTTGGCTGTCACCTCACATAAGGGGTTCTCTTCACACGCTGGCTGCCTGAGACACAGGGAATGCAGGCAGCTATGGAATTTGTGATCTTTGCAAGTTTCCTGATTTATGAGAAAGAAAGAATTATTTCTCATATAAGTAGTGGTGTTAAATAAAATAGATCTGGAATTTACCTTTTTTAGTGCTTTCAAAAGTACTTACACATTTCTCTTTTCTGTTGGCTCTTCCTAAAGACAAAGTTATTACAAAGTTATTAAGAGATAGAAATAATGCCTTTTGGAGTAATTCAAGCAGTTCAGTCCATAATGTACTCAAAGTGATAACTAAGAGGTGACCTGATCACTCTGCATAAGTATCTCAAAGTGAAGAGATATCTGGTGCTGCAAAACTCTGGCATTCAAAAATGGCAAGAGGAAATCCCAAGGCTGAAAGAAAAAGTGAGACAAAATGAGGCAAGAAATTAGGTATACAGGGGCATTTTGTGTGTGTGTGTGTGTATTTAGTTGATTGGGTTTTGTAATTAAGCTTTGGAAATGTTTGTTCAGGAAAGGGATGACTTCTCTATCATTCTGCAATTCTTTAAATCAGGATGGGAAATCTGCCTACAAGAAAGACCAAATTATAACACAACTTGACAGACATGTTATTTAAAGAACTTCTTGTGTCTATATTCTACAGAAAGTTAGACTAAAATATATTAGTAAGAATGAGTCCAAAAAGTGCCCTGCAACACCAAAAAACTCTTACAGTATTTAACTTGCTTGTGAGTGATATTATACAACTTGATTAATTGCAATATAGGATCCCACTCTGGGTGGGCCTGGGAGGGATGGGTACTTATGTTTGATAATGTTATTTCCAGTGTTGTGTTCTTATGAATATGTCATCTTTTCTGGTTTAAGAAGTAAAATATCCATGAACTTGGAAATGTTTTTTCTTGGATCATTCAAAGACTGTTTATAGTAAACACCCATGAACAAGTTAAGCAGATATTGAAAAGCAAATGGGATTTTCCATCCATTCTTATCCTTGATCATAACAGGGTCCCCAAAGTCCAGTTAAATATTTCAAAACAGCTGGTTTTACTCTCACTTCTTTCTTCTGGAACTGGGAAACCCAGACCCTTTCCAGGCTTCCTGCAAATGTTTTATAATGCTGGATGACTTTACTTATGATTTTGATGAAGGGTTACAATTGCTCTGTGAATGACTCTTGTTATTCCACTTCCCCATTCATTCTCCCACAGATATTTTGCAAGGAAGCAGTACATAGTAAAGGTGCAAGATAGCTGCCTCCAGAATTACCACTTGAATGTGCTCACCCTATAACAGCAGTTTAAAGGATGTTTCCTACTGGTTTTGCAGTATAGAAAATATGCACCTGCATTCACAGAGTCCATTTGAAGCCTGTTGTCATAACTGTTAACATGGCTACAAAATAAACTCGCTAAAAGACAAAAAAATAAGAGCAAGAACTCATTGTTAAGTTTTTTACTCATTGCAGGTAAATTGGCCAGACTTTGAACAGTGCTCAATCTTAAGCTGTTTTTTAATATAGGTCTGAGCACAGACTCTTTGAGAAGAGCCATGGTGCAGCATTGGAGCACTCTGGACCCACTTTGCAATTCCTGCTTTTGTCATGGTCTTTGGAGGAACTGAAACATCTCATTATCCAGATCTCCCCCTCTGTTAGTGGGAAAAATATTCCTCCTTAAGAAGCATTACGAAATCAGATTATATGAGGGGTGTGGAGTTCTTTTATATCAATGTGAACAGGCATTATGTAGAAACTCTTAATGCAACAGCTCTGAGTGAGCTCTTTAAATTCCTAAAATAAAAAGTTTTCCTCTTGCTCACTGCTCTGGATACCATCACAGTACCTTCTGCTTTGTGACTATCAAGATTAAGATCACAATAATATATAAACTAGATGAAACACTGAAGAGTGTTTTTTGGTAGCTCAGACCAATTCCATCCAGTTGGACCAGTATTAGCCAAAAATATCCAGGGAAACAGTCCCAAGAAATTGCCTTCTGAGACAAACTGAACATTCAAGAACACTCAGTTCCAAAATCTGATTTGTTTGACACTCAGTTTTATTTAGGTGACTCTGACAGTTATCATCACAGTATTAACCTGTTAAGTTTTGTTTGATTTGAATAATGAAGGTTAAACTGGACAGGATGGATATCATTGTACCACAGATCAGGCTGAGCCAAATGCAGATTTTACACTGACATGTCCATGTGGTTTGCAGCAGACAGCAGGAAAAAGAACCTTAAAGGAAAGTAGGAAAACAGACAATTGAGAGGGGATCATCCACTTGCTGAACTGGAATTGGCATTAACCTCATTCATACTGATTTGGGTTTCTTGAACAGTTTGCTTGGTCTTGACCAGGAAATCATTAAAAAAAAAAACAGAAAAAATGTTAAACACTGGAAAATTTTTCTTTGAAATGGAAGTATTTTTTCCAGTGTTTTCCATTTTCAAATTTGGGTTAAAAATTACTGCCTTAAAAATACCCTTAGACCTTCTCCCCTGCAAGGCTCCTCTCCCCAGTGTTTCATCGTGGTGTTAAATTCTGATGATCTGAGCACCTGACTCTACCTGACATTTAAGTGAGATGCACACCCACGTCTGAAGGCAGGCTTTGGCTCTTTGAATCTGGATTTTTCTTTTTTTTATTTACAGAGAACAGAGTGCAATGATGATAAAATAATTCAAAGGGATAGTTTATGGACTGCTCTCATCTATTTTCTGCTAACAAAACAACCAAGTTTTTGTTTGACACAGGTAAAAAATACATAAAACAAAATTTACTTATATAAAATAGTGCATACATTCCTGCTCTAATGATGATGTGGGTTTTTTGTTGGTTTTTTCCTGTTTGTTTTGTTTTGGAAACCATCTTAATTTTGTTCTTTTAAATAGTTAACAGTTCCATTAAGTTTTGTTTTCAGTGTGTTATGCTAAATTTCTATAAAGGTATTGTCTTAAATTGAGAGATTATTTATCTTAAATTGAGAAATTATTATAATCTTATGAAGATTATATTTTATCCAGTGTAAAACTACCCTTAAATGAACAAGTTATTTATAAGGGGCCTTACTGATAGATTCACAAATGCACCTGAGAGGCTACTCTTTGTACTGCTTTTTCATTTAAAACTGCTGTTTTGTTGTTGTAATCTAATTTTTGGACTTGAGTTCGGGTAACAATATACTAATCATTCTCATTGCAAGAGCCTCCCACTAAGCTCACTGGGAGTGATTTAATAATAGCATAGTTCAAACGCTTACTTTCAGCATTTTTTTTTGAAATATGTGGACCCATTCTCAACTATTTTGCTTGAAGGAGTCCCAACATTTCTTCTTATGGCATAAATATTTATAATAGGTGCACTGAAATAGTCTCCAGAAAATACAAAGCCAGATGTTAATAGAAGAATTTTACACAGAAAACAGAAAAGTTGGCTCTTTTATTCTGAGTGCATAAGAATAAATTATTATGTTTTATTCATAAATGGAATTTTTGAGAACTCCTTGTTTAACCCTGTTATCCTATTCCCAGATAAACTGTGGAACTGGGAGCCAATACCACAAACTGCTAAGCACAGCCTGCAGGAAGCTGAGAGCTCTGAACACTGGCTGACTTGGTTTTAGGAATGTAAGAAGTTCCTTTCTGCCCTCAGATGGATGCTCCAAGAGCCCTTTGAAATCACTGCAGTCAGGCAGACTCCAGACATTAGCACTGCATGAGCTCTCTTCCTTCAAAAGATATTTTGCATAACATGAAATGAATCAAGAGACCAAAGACTGATGTCTAAGCAAAATGTGTACTTTGATGAAAGGACCACTTGAGGAAGACTGTCTTGAGTTGCTGATTACATAATGTCCTTAATATTTTTGAACCTCAGTGCTGTGACAGGGAAGGATAGAAAGAAGTACAGCAAAGTTAGGGGATCAGCCTGTGTCATGAAAGGTCATAGCTCAGAAACCCTTCTCTTCACAAAGAAAAAGCTGCTCAAAACCACTGCACCCAACCTCTCTCAGGTCAGTCTGTGCCTCAGAGGCAGAGGAATTACTGCCTGTTTGCAAGCACAGGAATATACACTGCACTTTGTTGCTAAGCTATAAAAAAGCAGGGAAAGTCTTGCTTCTCCCCTCACCTGCAGCCAGGGAGTAACAACTTCCCACATCTGCTTCATCATTATAACCCAAGAACAGTGGTCCAGAGGCCATTTCCTGCAGTCTGACATTGAACAAAGCTATTACCAGTAGAAAAATCACGGTGCAAGTTTCAGGGAAGTCACATTACTTTCTGGTAGCTGTGAAGGCAGCTGTGGGCATCCTTGTCACTATCTATTACTTTCTACTTGGCTTGCCCAGCAGTCACCTGTGTTTTCCTGTGATTCATTTGTAACTGTTCTATTCCCTTTCCTGTGACTGGTTGTGAAATCATTGTGAGAGCATCCATGGCTGAGTGTCTTCATCTCTGAAAATTGCAATCAGAAAAACTGCATGAATGAACACACACACACACACACATATATATATATATATATATATATTAATATCTGTTGAATTTTTTTCTATTTCTATTTCTAACTCTGCAAGAGCTAAACCTCCCAGTCACCACAAAATATCCATCCCCTTGCTGCTGGTTTTCTCCCTTGTACATGTTGCTGACACAGTGGTCTCCAGCCTGTTCCCTTTCTAGCAATGTTGCATTTGTACATTTTTAATGTGTGCTGCTTGTTATGTTCATTTCAAGCTATGCTGATAAAGGGGTCAGGCAAACACATATCTGCCAAATGAAAACTTATTTTTGCTATGTTCTAAGCATATAAAGGTATTTTAATGTCTGACAGGTCTGTCATATGTAATCTTAGCCTTATTTAAGTAAGATATAAGTAAATATCGATACATAGATATGAATAAAGATTACGTATGCATTTTATATAACTGTATAACACGTATATGTGGATATATGTTTATAGATATGCATACCATTTATCTGTATACTTATATTTGGAACATTTGCTTCTCATGGTCTGGGTAGGTTTCCCTTTTGTTTTAACAGTGCTGAATTCACAAAGGCAGAACTTGTCCCTCTGAGAAGAAGAACAGCCAACACAACAAACCAGGAGCATTTTTGTATGAGGTCAAAAAAACCACTGAACAATGTACTGTAATTTCTGAGAAGGTCATTTCTACTAAGGAAATTGTATTCTAAAAAGGAAAGGCCAACTAAGGAGCCTGCAGAGAACAAATGGCAGTAATTTACGGAGCTCCAGACCCTACCTAAATGCTGTGTCTCCTTTTGGGTAGCCTGGCCCAGTCTCAGAATCTAAAACAACAAAGCCAGAAGATTCTATTTTAGTTTAGGATTCAAATATCAAGGCAGAAGATCACTTAACATATCACAGGTCTATAATCAAAGTCATCTTTGCAAAAATGCTAAATATCTATGGCAGCCTATCCATGTTGGCATCAAAATATCCATTTCCCCTGATGACATTGTGTGTACACTGGGAAAAAAAATGACAGCAAAATAAAAACAGAAAATTAACCTCTGCCCTGAGGTTGGCTGCCTCTATGGCTTCTTCTTGGACTTGCACCATCCTCCCTCCCTGTCCCAATGAGACAGCAGAATTCCTCGAGGGGGATAGGGGTCTAACCTCTGCTGATACAGTGATTCAACAGAAAGGGCTGATCACTTGTGCAGTGAAAATTTGGAAAAAAAAGACCATCAAACTTCAGTAGGAGGAGCACCCTTTAAAACTAGATGTTTTATCCTTGGCAATTCAGTTATCTGCTGTGCTGGCACGCTGCATTGTCACTAGCTAGCAAACGTGAATCCTCATATTTATGAACTTTTCTGCATGGAAAATCCCTTCTCCATCAGATCTGTCCCCGGCTCACATTACTGGGGAGAGGAGGTGCTGTCACTCTGTCTTGTCCCTGCTAATGCTCAATGGGCTTGCAGCTGCTTTTGAGGTTCAGTGAACAGATGCTTTTTTGGGAAGTTGTGACTGAATCACTGCCTTCATTTCAGTTGAGATGAGGGCTAAATGGAGGGAATCCAATTTGCTTGGAGAGCACTACATGGAAAAATAGCTGAACACAGAGTGGTCATTTCCCCTGGTGTTCAGCAAAATTTGACAAGCATCACAAAAGTGGTGTTACTGAAAAGGGAAGCACTTGTATGTGGACTGCAGCTTTAGTGCTTTAAAGGAGTACAAAAAGTGCCTGACTAAAGCATGGAGAAAATTTACATTTAAAGATGATTATGATAAGCAGGGCTGAATGAAAAACAACCTCTGCCATATTGTAAGGACCACTAACTGTTTCTGCTTCTTCTTGTACATCAGGTTTTAGTTTATTTAGTTATTCTGTGCTTTTAGAGGCACTTAAAGGCACCCCATCCCATTTCATACAAGCTTTTCATGTAGTCTATGCAGAAATAAATGAATACTAGACTCTGCTGTGAATTTGGGGTTTTGGCTATTAAAAAGCTAATTTGGGATTTGGGATGATTTTGACATATAGAAGACAAATCCCTTCATTAGGGAGCTCATAGTATAAGGCCAGCACAGACTTGTGTTGTTGGGATGGGATGGAGCAGTCTTTTTACCCCAGATGAAAAATAGGAGATTCCAAATCTACTTGAAAAAATTACCAGGTGTGCAGCTCAGCAGCAGATGATGGTGAAGTGGGCTGGTCTCAGCCTATTGATTACCTGGTCAGCTACCATGGAGTTCCTGATATTCAGTTAAAATTGTCCTCCATTTAAAAAAAAAAAAAAAAAATATAGTTCCTTTTCATCACTCCTGGTTTTCTCTGTATACTCAAGAAAAAAATTTCTAAGATGTAGTCCTGAGCCTAGAAACTGAAATTGCAGCTTTCCCAATAGAACTTCTACAGTTCATTTCCACTGGACATGTGCCCATGCTATCCAAGCCAGCTACTCAGGTGCTAAATCACTGATGGCACAGCTTTCACTGCAGCTCCTGAAGATGTCTTTTCATTTGTTAGCTCTTGGCTTTCAATACTGCTACACTCAATTTCTTTTTTGTGCAAGCATCACTTATTCCCATCTGTTACCTACCTCCCCTCTCCTAGCAGTACGCTTAATATGATAGACATTGTCCAAACATGTATGAATACCTCAATTTTGTCCTTTAGAGCTTCATCAAACAAAATGCCAAACAGCAATACAGTCAGATTTTGAAGGATAAGCAGTCTTTTCACCCATTCTAAAGTTGCTGCCTCCCACACTTAGAGGTTTGATACAGAGCACTTCAGCAGTGGGCAGAGATGAATAGCCTGACAAACATTCTTTTGTATGGAAACATCTTCTGTATGGAAGTTTTTTTCTTGAAGGACCCCAAAATTCCAAAACAATGCCAAAGGCAGAGTTTTTCTAATGCTGCAGCATTGCCATCTTTGAAGTCAAATCAGCAGCCACGTGAAGGAAAACCCTCTGTTCAAATGCCACAAAAGCTCAGTAAGAGTTTAGAGAAAGACGAAACTTGTAGTTTCCAATGTGGCCCTGAGTCAGGAGAGTAAGTTTTAAGCTCGCATCTTAGGAAAAGTTAGATTCAGATTTGACATACAGAGAAGGAGAGGATCTAATCCTCTCTAGCACCAAGGCACACTCACATTTATCTTGATTCCTGGTGAACAGGGGACTTTACATCTGTTTACCTCTGGCAATGGAATTCTGGTTGCAGTATGACAATTAGTTGATGATGGATTTTTGCATCTGTTTAACCCTCTTACAACCCCAGTCTCCTTATCTCTCTCCCCTTTGCACAGGGAGTTTGGGAAGGTTTCTGCATTCCCAACAAATTGGCAGCATGTCCCTGGCTTGCCTTGTGCCTTTGCAGGTCTCATTATTCTTTGGAGAGAGCTCACTCTCAATTTGCTCTTCTTCAGTGCAATCAGTGCAGCCAGGTGGAAACGGCTTTGAAATTTACCTTTTCAAATCTTGGCTTTGTATATCTCATTTGATGTTTCTTGTCAGGTTTTCCAGTTGTCCTTGCCTCTCTCTCCTCACCACAGATTCCTCTCTCCAGGCAGTGCTTTCCCCAGGCTTATGACTCCCTGAGCATTCTAACTTGCAAAGGCATTTCAGTCACAGGGTGGCTGCCACTGGAGCTCGAATTCTGACTCTGCTGCCAACAACAGTGCATGTCATCCTCAGTGGCTGTGTCAGAGCTGGACAAACACTGGGAAAAAAACCACAGAAATATTCTGACAAAGAAACTTTGGAAGCTGTAGGAAGTTACAGTTGCTTGAATGCTCAAGCAAGGCTGAGGAATTTGTGATGAACCGTGTCCACAGCGGAAGAGCTGGGACAACTTGCACTTTAGATCTGCAGACTCCTGCAATGTTCAGGTAGATCTGAAAGTCTCATTGGGCCTCCAGGTGTGGCCGCATTTGGCAACAGATCCTTTTTCAGGGTCTTTGCTTCATCACTGTCTTTGGAATACACTGGTTAGAGGACTGGTCCTCAAAGGAGCAACTCTTTTTTCACTTCTTTACTTAATTGGATTCACACTCAGAGGATTCCACACAGACTCTTGAAGGAAATCATCACTACGATGTTTGTAGCTCATCAGTTCAAGAAGAAAATGGATAGTTCTTCAACCTGTTTATAAGACATCAGGCAAGGGGCTCTGATATCCTCTTTCTTATTCACAGTTGCTGACTAGAGTGTTATACAATGCATATGTAAGACTGTTTACCTTATTTATTTATTTATTTCTATATGTTTATATATATATTTTTTTATATATATTTATATAATATGCTTGTTAAGGAATGTTTTTCTACAGCCTGGTATGTGATGTGGTTCTTCTTTATCCTCTCTTTTTCTGCACAGTCAGCTGACACATTTCTTATTTAAAAGGAAGTTTTCCAAGACTCATGAAGGCAAGCAAGCCATCTCCAGAATATTACCTTAATCAAGCTCACAAAATGTTCTGGGACAACTAAATAAATTATTAACTTTGCTGTTACAAATCAGTTCACATACATTAAAAGCTGCTTCAGAATCAGTCGCATAGTCTAACAAATATGTTAATATATAAGCAGTCCAATTAAAACAAAGCAAATCCTTATAAAAAATAAAATAATCTGAATCTTAATGTACAGAAGTGGCTTAACTGGCTTCCACAACAAGGCAAAATTGAAATCTTCCAAAATTTCCTTATCTTTCACCTATACACAAATATTATCACCAAGCAGAATGTGAGAACTTGCTGAAACAGGTTCTTGTGATGCTGAACTCACTGTAGTAAAGTGCTGAAATCACAAACATGTGAAAATTCCCATTTATCAAAGTAAATTTCTTCTCTTACATGGTCTTGGTGGCAGACTTTTTCACCCTCTCTTAGACATGTCATTTTGTGCTACAACCTCCAGAGCAAAGAGTACGTTGGGAACACAAATCTGGATTGTCTAAACAAAGGCAATGAAGAAGGGAAGCTATTTTATCTTTGCCTCCCTGCTCAGATTTTTCTCTGTGTGCTGAGTACAGTCTGTGGAATTTGAAACTGAGAGTGAACATGGGGGCTGGGAATGGGAATATCCTGAATTTTTTAATGTGTTTCCAGTTCTCTATTACTGCTTAGATCCAACTGGTTTTCCACTGAGGAAGTAGCAGTAGTTGTCTAATACTTCCAATCTCTTTTTTCTTTTTCTGTGCCTCCCTGTGAAGCCCCTGTTAACACAGAGTGTTATCAAAGTGTTCTATCATTTGATAAAGCAACTTTCTGGAAAACATAATGCTCTTCAGCATGTTTGCTAGGGTTTGAGTAGGAATGGGATCACCATAGCTGGCATATATTGAAGAGACTCAGTTGAAGTACTTGAAACATGGTAACATGAAGCACTGATTGATCTGCCTGCAAAGTAGGACCAAATAGGCTTCTAATGCTTTTTTAAACTTCTTCTCTACCAAGTGTTCCTTGATGGAAACCCTAGATTTGCAAATCATAACCTCCTCCTGGTGAAGATGACAGAAATCCTTATATTATCCAGGGATTCTTTTCCATCAAAGAAAATATTTGAATTTCACATTTTTGCCTTTGTAGCCTAATAAAAGGTAAAGGTTTTAGCCTTTCCAGGTTTCATCCACCTCCTCCTAACCTCAGTCGAAATCATATGAAACTGAAAAAAAACCCCAAACAAATTTAAAAGTTGCTGTGGGAGAGGAAGAGGTTCCTAAGCTTTAAAAAGAAGGGGATAGGAAGGACCAGAAGGAAAAACTGTGACTTTTCCTAGTTCTAATTTCTGTTACATATGTTAAATGTATTAAAAATTTCATGTGAAGCCCATGGGTCTGAAACAAACTGTGGCCTAAAGTGATGCAGTTCATACAGAAACAAATATCTACCCTGTGTAATCAAGTATCAGGTAATCAGTATGGGAGTATTTCATACTGCCACTTATGGGACAGAAATTCTTGACTGTGTTAAAATAATTGCTGAGTTTGTTCCTGCTGGCTCCTTTCAGTTCCCCTACAGTTATCTCTGCTGGAACACACTTGAGGCAGAGACTATACAGTAAGCTTTTGCCTTCTAAAGTCTAACACTGTAAATAGCACAGTCCACTCTAATTAGCTCTTGTAAACATGCATCCAGCAGGCAAGAAAAGAAGAGAAATAACCAGTGAGCAATGTAGGTATCCACTGCTCCAGGCACAACATTTGGAATTATTTGCCTAAATGATGTCATCACAATAATCTTGCCCAGGAGAAACTGGATTTGCCCCTTTCCCCAATACTGTAACTGAATGACAAATCCTGCAGGTGACTCACTGGCAGCGGGATGCACACTCATGCACCAAGTCTGCTTTTGGATAGAGACACTCAGAGTGTGGACTTTCCAGCATGACACATCAAGCTATGAAAATAGTTCCAAGCAAATATTTGGATTTCTTGGTTGATGATCAGCTCAGGCAGAAACATGCTTTCCTCTGTCCATTTTTCCCCTTAGGAATTTCAGTCCTACACGACTGGCCCAAAACTGCTTTTATATCAATCCTCTTAGTTTTAGGTTTCCCAGGGAGGTAGTTGGGCATCAAACATGCTTTAAGCAGGGGCAATTCTCTTTCACAAGTTTTTGAATATTTGGTCTTGAATGGAAAAAACTGCAGATACGTCCTCTTTTAACAGTTCATAAACTCATTTCCACAATGCAAAACCTCTAGAATTATTTTAGATATGATAAGCAATTAGAAATCAACTTTTCCAGTATCAAACTACCTCTAAGAATACCCTCCTGTTTGGGGAGATACTTGAAGATTGGATATAACATTTCTCCCCTTCTAAAGTTAACTCTATTTTTATGAACCAATTTAACACAGCTCTTTTATAACTTCAAAGGTTTTAATGGTCTCCTGATTTCACAGTATTTAGTATTCTCCAAGGTGGAACTGCTGCCCAAAGCACCTTGTTGGAGGAGAACCATCCTGGCCAAAGGCCAAAAAGGACTTGCAGTTTGTCCCTGGTTTGGTCACATTGGAAATTCTCCATATAGCCAAGATTTTTTGAATCCATCCCAAATAAACTGAACTGAGGGAAGAAGAATAGGGAGACAAAATCCAGGAGGTCAGTAAAAGAGTAGATATATATATAGAGTATATATGTAGGAAGGAAACACTTTAACTGTGTGTGGGTTTAAAGAAAAAATATTGTAATTGCTGTTTGGGTCTTCTTGGAGACCTTCCCTTTTTGTGGCAAAGAAAAAGGAAAAAAAATCTCAGCTCTTTCATTACTAAATCTGTCTTTGTTTCCAAAAGGAGATCCTTGAACCTAGTTTTCTAATAACTGGAAATACTGTTTTTTCTTAATTTTCAGATACGATAATAATTTAGTAAGGTTCTCATTCCAGTTTCTAAGGTAACTGCACTTCCATTTCCATTATGATATCCCAGCTTGTCAGCTCTCTTGAGGCAGGATCCCATCGTGCTGCCTCTCTTAATTGGTCCTTAACTAAACCCCCTCCAACCCTTTGCCAGTCTCACTCTTGAGTAGCTGCTCTGACATTTTTCTCCAGCCTCTTCAGCTCTCCCAAGGTTATGAACTATTTACCAAGAGCAAAATAACTGATTAGGAAATGTGCCTCAAAACAGCAGCCACCCAATGCACCTACTTGGCGGTCACCAGACTTCCAACACTTCTAGGGCTCTGAATTATTTGTCCTTGTTAGTCACAGTGAGTTATTAGAAGACATTTCTGTCCCCAGTCAGTATTGTTATTTTTATAAATGGTTGAAGCTTCTTTTGGTTTGCCTTTGGGCCTTAACAATTTGTGTGGTAGCCGCCTTGGAGAATCAGCTTTAAATATTTTCCACTTGAATCTGTGTAAAGTTGAAAACAGTATTAATTACCTCCCTACATCCTTTTCATCTTGAAGGAAACACCTCATGTATTATTTGTCTGGGAACACAGGTACTAACAAAAACTTGAGTTTCATTAGGAAACATTTCTAACATTTATAAAGTTAATCCAATCTTCTTTAAATACTACATAGCTTGAAAGCATCTGTCACAAGTCTTTTTTGGCTTCCTTCATCTTTTCAGCATCAACAGAGTCTGCCACACCCCCAAAGCCATCTGTGTATCTCATGTAAAACTTCTGCAAGGGCTTTTGTTTCTCTTGACCACCTACATCCCACAAATGGAAAGCATCAGTTTTACTTTTCTCTCTTAAATCCCTACAGTATCACCCCCAGTGTGTGGGAAGAAAGTCAACAAGCCAATTTGGTCTCAGCCTGCAGAACAAGGGTGCCCCCCAGAACCCCTGTGCTTGGAAATGGGGCAGGGTGTGCAGCTCAAAGGACTTGCATTAAAAGAAATGTAAGAACAGGCTGCTACAGCAGGCAGGAGAAGGGGGCTCATGCCACTGTCCAGGACCAGAGCCATGAACAAATCCCTCATGATGCTATTCCATGTTGCTCTTGTGGTATTTTAGCACTAAACTGAAGTAACTCTTCAAAAGCTATCATCAAAAAGTAAACCTATCATCTCCTTCATTTGTAGTTTACCTTCTCTCTGCTCGAGATATGAGCAAGAGTGATTCATTTGTTTTTGCTGAATCTCAGTTTTATCCTACTGCAAATTCTTTTTTATTCAGAAAATAATTCTGATCTGCATTGTCACTCAGAATTTGAACCAAATCTTTCTCTGGGGTTTTTAAAGGTTAAAAATCCATTTTCATTATAAACTTCTGTGGATTATTTCTGTATTTCAAGGACACACTCAGCAGCAAATCTATTATTCTAAAATTCATGAAAAACTCTGCTCCTGGGAAGACCCCATAAAAATTTTCAAACTCCTGAAATTTAGTGACAGAGAGAACCAGAAGTATATTTGGCCCCATGGTTCAAAGCCTACTGAAGTCAGTGAGGCCTTTCCCACTAACCTCAATAGCTCTTTCCATTGCAATTTTTTATGAGGTTGAGGTAAGTAAGAAAATTGAATTTTTAGCCATGTTTTTGTCAGTTTCATTATTATTGACTCCAGATTTCAAATGGAGAGATTATAGTCAGGAAGAGGAGAACTGAAATTATTTTAAAATTTTGTATGACTATCATCAAGACATTTGTTGTCTGGTTCTTTTAGGTGAGAGATTAAGACACAGTTTAGGATGGACTAGAATGAAGCCAAAATGACCCTCCAGTTTTTCCTTTTGTTAGCTCAGGCTACGAAGCCTTTCAGCATCACTGCTGCTCCAGAGCAGGTCCTCCCTGGAGCATGGCAGCTGCTCAGCAGAGAAGCAGCCACTAGAGAGCATGACGAGACCAAGTAACCTCCCTGGTGTGGTTTAGGGCCAGGCTGGAACCAGCTCTCCTGGGGTACAAAGCTGATGCTCTGAAACATCTTTATGACTGAGCACTGTGAGCAAAGACTAAAAGCCAACAGAACTGCAAATCTTCAAAGGGAAAATAAAAGAGCTCTGACCTCGACCTCAGTATATTGAATGAAAGCAAGCATGAAACTGTCTCATCTGTTTCGTGCCTTTCAAATGAAAATTATATATAAATGTCTCCATTATACATGTATTTTGACTCAATGGAAAGTCTTCAGATGAAGTACATATAAATATGTATTGTATGTGGTGCTGGTAAACCTCTGAATATCCTTGCTTTATGGCTATTTCTTCCGTGTAAAGCAGCCTTCAAGGCTACAAAAAAAGAGATATAAATGGAAGAATTAAGATAAGTTTAGTGTATTTGGAGAACAAAAGCAAAGCTAAATAATGAGTAAATTATACAAAAAATATTTCAATCATTGTACAGATGTTTACAATGGTAAAAAGGAGAAAAGGGAGATCTTTGGAACGGCATAAAGGGCTCTCAACTTTTTATCTTTAGCTCTGTGATCATCTATCAATCAATACTGGGAAACTATCTTAAGTGAATTGGGGTTTGCAATTTACATCCTGTTGGGGCAGTGATTTGTACTATGAAGCAGGAGAAATTGTACATTTGGCACATTATTCAAGGGTGGAACAGAGTAGGAAGAAGAGAAAGAAATTTCCTTCACACTGTGAGAAGAGCTGCCTTTTCCAGCAGTGAGGTACAGACTGTGTGATGCTGATGTGCTGAGGTTTTTCATGGGCTCGAGACTTGACAGCTTTTATTCAGGGAAAAAATAGCTTCAAGGATGGCTCTGTTCTGAGCTTGGTGCCAGGGAACACCCACCAGTGGGCAGCAGAATGGCCCCAAGTCTGTGCCTCAGCAGAGCTGTGGCCTCCACAGCATGTCAGTATTTCATGGAACTGTTCCTACAAACAGCCTCAAGTAGAAAATGGAATATGCAAAACACAGAAATAAACAAAAAACTCAACCCAAAAACCCAACCCCTGACTTTCTCCCCACTGCCCCCCTAGAAATGGGCAAAATTGAACCCGTGTTAACCATAGTTCATTGTAGAGAAAAGGGTGGATTTCCAAAGGAGAGCAAGCTGTTGGTCTGGCTAGTAGAAATCTTTTGCTTTCTTATAAAAAAAAGTGGACGATATTCAATAATCTTGCCTAGCAACTAATTTTCTCTCTGAATTCTCATCTATTTCAAATACCCATGTACCCTTTCTGTAAGTTACTAATGTTAAAACCCGTTTTCTCTTTTTCATAATGCCTCCTACTTCGTTCCCCAAGTTGAGGACCAGGGCATAGGGGTATCCTTTGTAAACCTCTTTACTTCCTGATATGTCTCAGCTTCTCCACTGTAGGAGCTTTTAGGTTATTCCCTAAATCATCAAGGCTCTCCAGCATCCAGTCTAAAAAAGAGAAATCAACTGGTTTGGGTGTATTTGTATTGAATGAAAAAGGTTGGAATTTGATCTACTTAAAGAATATTGAGACAGGAGAGAAGAATTTTATTGACACGTACAACTTTATTTCTGTTGACAACAATAAATTATAGCCCAGTACAAAACAGTTTTAACCTGCCAAGGGCAGGACCTTCACAGGCTATTAAACAAAAGATAAAACTTAAGTACTCCCATGATGCTCTAAAAAGCATGAAGTTTCTAAAAATTTCACAAGGGATTAAATTTATAAAGGGATTTTTTTTTTTTTTTAATATGCTGTGTTATCTGCTGAGCCAGTCAAATGCTGGCTGCCTGGAAGAAGAAGGGAGAGAACACTCTGAAACAAATGAAGGACAGACCTGTGGCTATCAGAAGGAAATGTGCATCCCTGGGAAGAAAAAATGTACTGAATTGTTGGTGCCATCCCACTTGCTCATAGAGTCATAGAATGGCTTGGGTTGTGAGAGGCTTTGAATATCATCTAGTTCCAACCCCCCTGACATGGGCTGGGAAACTTCAACTAAATCAGGTTCTCAGAGCCCATCCGACCTGACCTTGAACACTGCCAGGGATGGAGCATCTACCACCTCCCTGAGTAACCTGTGCCAGTATTTCTTCAGCCTTTTCATAACAAGATTTCTTCCTTATATCTAGTCTCCATATACTCCGTTTAATTTAAAACCATTACCCCTTGTCCTGTCACTACAGCCCTGCTAAAAGCTTTGTGTCCCAAAAGGATGCCACAAGGTCTCCCTTCTCTTCTCCAGGCTGAACAAACCCAGCTGTCTCAGCCTGTCCTCATAGGAGAGGTGATCCAACCCTCTGACCATCTTTATGGCCTTCCTCTGAGCAAGGTCCATGTTGTTCCACTGCTGAGGCTCCAGAGCTGAAGGCAGCATCGCAGATGGGGTCTCACCAGAGCAAAGCAGAGGGGCAGAATCTCCTCCCTCCTCTGCTGCCCATGGTGCTTTGGATGCAGCCCAGGACACGCTTGGCTTTCTGGGATGCAAGTGCACATTTCTGAGTCATGTCCAGCTTCTCATTCACCAGGACCCCAAAGCCCTTCTCCTCAGGGCTCCTCCCAACCCCTGCATCTTCTCCCTTTTTTGCCTAGAAATGTTTATTTTTCTTTGTATCCCTTGCCAAGTTCAGCTCTAGCTGCAGCAGCTTGTCCTTCCTGACCCCAACCCTTCACAACCAGACCACATTCCCATACTCTTCCCAGGATACATATCCCTTCTTCCACTGCCTGTGCATTTCTTTCTTGCCCTTGAGATTGACCATCAGGTCTCAACTCAGACATGATGTCTTGCCTTTCTTGCCCTACTTCTTACAACATGCACTTTTCTGACCAGGCTGAAGTTCTGGTCTTGGAGCCCACAGTGGGAGATGGCACTGTCCTGCAGAGCTGGATGCTGCAGCAGTGTCAGTAGATGTGAGTGGCACAGGCTGTAGGTGTTGTGGGCTTGCTCATTACACCAGGCAGCATCTGCTGTCCATCCCATGAGCAGTGCTGCCATAGTGAGAGTGCAATGTTGGTGCTTTGGGTGGTGGAGATGACAGTCATCCTGATAGCAGCCTGGCACTGCCATACAGGGAGACAATGGATTAGAACCTCACTGCCATGGACATCTAGGAGAGCCCAAACGTGTCATATGAAACAGCAATTTGAGCTTTGCTTGTTGAAGTAATATTTGCAAGACCAGGAGGGGTTTGTCATTTCCTGCCACCCCATCAGTGAGAGCCTTGGTGGGCACACTGTGAGCCAGGTATTCCTAAAATACCAAACAGTATGTTTGCAGAAGCATCCCAGGGACCAGACAGGGAGAATATTGACCCTGTTTGCTCTCTTGGAATTATAGTTATAACAGAATTTGGTTTTGAATGAATTGTTGTACCTCATGTTCAGTTGACAGTGACAAACATAAACAAAGAAGGGGAAGAGATCTCAAAAAAAAAAAAAAAAAAAAAAAAAAACAAAAAAAACCCAAAAAAAAAAAAAAAAAAAAAAAAAAACAAAACAAACAAAAAANAACAAAACAAACAAACAAAAAAACAAACAAACAAAAACAAACAAACAAACAAACAAAACAAACAAAAACCACCTGATATCCCAACAACTTTGTATGGGAGGCATGAAAAAAAGCACAAGAATGCTTTATAAGGCATCCCATTTGGATTGGATTCAACCTTGTGAAACCAAGGTTGAAGGAATAGAGCAAAGCAGTTACAGCTTTATAACTCCGTTATGCTTCCAATGGGAACAGCACAATCACCACAACACTAATCTTCTCCAGTAAAGAATGAAGGAGAGATGTCAACTGCATGTTATTCCCCACTTCAGTTGTTCCCAGAGAGACCATCTTTTACTTTACAGGATTTAGCTGTCATTAGAAGAAAGAGATTAAAGAAAAGTAAAAGTAAAGAAGCTTTACTCTGTAGAGGATTGTGTGAGTGAACTTGTTCTTGAAAGAGAGGGTGAGACTGGGGAGTGCACAGGAGGTTCTCTGACAGGCAAAGGTGGGAGTATATGTGTATGTGAATGTGTGTGTCACTGAGAGACTGAGAAATCTAGAAAAGCAGGAAAAGATCAGAAAAATATATTAACATTCACAGATACAAATTTTAAACCTGCTACCCTTGCAAGATTGACTGAAGGTTTGAAAGGCTCACCAAGTCCAACTGATTGTTGCTTTTTTATGCCAGCTGTCCAGATACCATGGAACTGAAAATCTAAAAAAGCAACATTTGAGAAAGTGGATTTGTAAAAAGTGATTAATTTAATGCAGATCATTTGGTTGCCTTTTGATAGAAGAGGTTGCCTACTCACTAACAATGTGAATTTTGATATGTTTGTCCTGTCTTCATTTTGGGTTGTGTCAACCTGAATTGACACTATGTCAACTCAGTATTAACCTGCAGCCCCCTGGACATCCACCTTCATGCAAGTTGAAGGTCACTGCCTCTCATCCTGGATTTGTACTGTAAGTCAGAGTCTTGACCTGAATGAAATTCAGAATACACTGAAGTACACTGACCTGTTTTGTTTGAACCCTGGGGCAGTAAGATTACAGCATATCCTGGAACAGTTGTCCATCTGGAAAATCAAATACACGTGAGAGATTAGGGGCCTGAAGCATCCAAACTAAAACTCCTGTGGGGCTCTCCAGCTGTCAAGGAAGCTGATCAATGTTGGACCATGCTGGAACAACATGTTTTGACATTTCCAAAGCATATTTTAATGGCATATTCTTTAATACACACACACATTAATCTATTAATTACTGCTGGCTCAATTAAGGCTGAAAACAAATGTGTAATAATTTAAATATATCTTTTAACCAGTTCTAATTGTGCTGGATGACATTGAATGTGCTGTAATTGTATCATTTATGCTGCTTGTGTATATTCTGATAATTTCCAGACAGACCCAGATTAGCTAAAAGAGGGGCTTAACAGGAACATATGAAGTTCAACAAAGACAAATGCAAGGTCTTGCACCTGGGAAAACATAATCCAGGATTGCAGCGTGGGCTGGAATCTGCCTGGATGGGGAGCAGCTTTGTGGAAAATGCCCTGGAGATCCTGCTGGACAAAAAGTTCAGAATGACTGACCAATGTGCAGCTGGGGCAGAGAAAGCCAGCAGGAGGCTGGGCTGCATCGACCAGGACATCCCCAGCAGAGACTGGGAACTCATCATCCCACTCTGCTCAACCAGCAGAATGGCATTCTAGGGCCAGGAATGGTCTTAGTATGCAATACTATGAATGCCAGGCCTGGAATACAGCATTCAGGTTTGGCCCCTTCTATACAAAAAGGATGTGGACTGGCTGGACAGAGCCCAGAGAGAGGCCACAAAGATGAGCAAAGGAGGGGAAAGCCTGGCATGTGGGAAAAGGCTGAGAGAACTGGGCTTATTCAACCTTGAGAAAATAATGCCTGGGGGAGACAGCTTCACCACGTTCCTGTACTTAAAGAATGGCAGCAAAGATCAGACTCCACAAGGAGTCTCATGGAAAAGATGAGGGGTGATGGGTAACTCCTGGGCAGATTCCAATTTGACATAAGATGAAAAATTTATGACAACAATCTCCTCAAGGGAGTGCTGGATTCCCTGACATTGGATACTTTTAGGATTCATCTGGACAGAGTGCTGGACCATCTTGTTTAGACTGTGCTTTTGCCAAGAAGGCTGGACCAGATGATCCTGGAGATCCCTTTCAACCTGGTATTCTATGAGTCTGTGATTATATGAACTGTGGCTCTCAAAAGTATCAAATGAGTGTGTGCAGGAGTTCTGATGACACTGGAGAGCAATGTCTGTTAATCAGAGCAATTCAGGAGAAAACCTCTGCCTTCTGCTCACCCTCTGGGAAGGACTTTGCAAAAGAGTTGGACTTACAAAGAGGATGGAGAAGAAAATGACATTAACTAGAAATTCAATATAGCCCTCGAAACTAGGTTTTGTTTCATTACCAGTTTTTCATTGCTATGAACTTTTACCAGATAGGCAAAATCACAAAAGAAGTCTATAATCTTCCATACATCTTTAACTGATTTTAATTAATGCTGAGAAGGTAGGATCAGATGTTTCTCAGCTGTTTCTAAGCAAACTAGAATATTGAAATCTACTTTTTCAGAAGTCCCATGAAGATATATGATATTGATCTATTTAGATATTCAATAATTCAGCAGTAATTCCTCTATCTTCCATCATTAGCATTGCTTCATTTCTTAACCCTGTTGCATTCTGGTGTTTCAAATCCAACAGTGTGATTAGGAAGCAGAAATATATACATATTGTAGCTGATATTTTCTTCTACCCCCCCCTTTATTTAGTCTCTGCCTTAATTACATTGTAAACCTGACTCAAAAGTTTTCCAAATATATCTTCTACAGACGAATATGGACTGTTTCTGTGTGATAGTTTTACTGCTCCTTTTATTCCAATTGTTCCAAGCAGAGATATCACCTGTGCAGATATTTTATCTGAGGGACATTGGCTCTGATTGTCCAATCAGCAAAAGTTCATGTGCAATGCAAGCCAAGGTCCAAAGAAAGGTTATCATAAAGTAGGTTTCATCTGCCTTATGCCACGGTGTGAAATAACTTTGATGATAACTGACCTTGGCTTATGACACATGCTTGTTGCTGAGAACAAACAAGATAATATAATGAAATCAAATTCTGGCTTGTCCTGGCCTGACCTCCATACATTTATCACATCTCCTGACTTCTTCTGGCAAACTGAGGCATCAGACTCCCTTTATCCGACCTGGCTATATCAGAGCTTGCTGTTGGGGCTTCTATTGCAGCTAATGGAGTCAACATTGTCAATGGAATTAAGCAATCAATTAATCTGATCCTATGTTAACACCTACTTTCAGATTAGATTAATATTTTTTTGGACTTTTTTTTAAATTGAAAATGGGCTGCCCACTGTAATAGGTAATTAGACTGAGGACCTGCTCAGAGGTTCATGTTGGTATTTTCTGACATTTTACAAATGAATCCCAGCCCAAATATAGGATCCTTCAAACTGTGTGGTATAGCTGGCAATGGAAGCCGTTGAGTAATAGTCAATTCCCCATCACTCTCCTCCACATGTCCACTTCTATTAAACAGCCACCAAAGCACAGTATTTCCTAACTGGCCAATTACTCAAACTTCAAGAATCTGTTGGCATGGTCCGCTATTGGCCAATTTAACTCTCCACTCCAGGATTGCCTTCTGGAAATAAAAATGAGCTATCAAAGATGGAACAGGAATCAATAGAAAACAGCATGGTTGCACATAACCTTCTCTCTCAGCAATACACACGGACAATCACAAATAAATATTTCCTCGCTAATTCTCTTTGTAACTACAACAACAACAAATCTAACATAAAGCATGCCTTCTGCCTTTTTCAATAACACATCAAATCATCCAGTTTTACTGATATTTCAGTGATGTCAAGACAAAGTAAAATGATTGACTGATAACAAGAAAATTGAACAGCACATCAAACAGAATTATAATACTCTGATCCACACACTTTCTCTCATCAAAGTCAATACAACATACACGGTGAATGTATTAAGAAAACCAGATGCATTGATTATTGTCAAGCTGACAAAGAAACCTCTTACTGTTGACATTAAAGTAAATAACAGACACTCTAAAATAGATTGTAATTACTAAGAAATTAATTTTGGACTTCCTGTACCAAATTATTGCTAACTACATCTTAGTATGTGCTACTTTGCATTATTATTTAAACAGCAACGAGAGGTGAAATATTAAGCTAAAGGACTTGGTGCAGCACACACATTTGTTTCCAAACTTAAAATAGCAAGCCTTCGACTTTAGTAAACAAGTGGTAAATGACCACTTTTTATTTGACCTTTTGAAGTCGATTAGTGATGGTAACAAAATGCAGTAACACCTAACAGATGCACACAGACATCACATTTATACAGTGATGGAGACCAAGATCTGTGAATCTTCCTAAGACTTTCTACATCCTTGTAGTGTTTTGATCAAGCTGTTGTCTGGAATTCCCTGAGTGCCTCTTCAGTAAACATGTTGCCCATGCTGGCACAGGACAAAACAGAGTTAATCCTTGTTTGTTGAGATGCACAGATACCTGTTGGACAGTCTTAGGTGATCAAATTATCTGTGGTTGATGGCTGATTAGGGCAGGGAAGGAGAAAATGGGAAAGCAGTACTAATCTATTGTGATTTTCTCTCATTGTTGTTGGCTACAACAATTATATTATTTCAATTCTATTATGACAGAATAATTGTGAACTCGGGCTGGAAGGGAATTTCAACAAGTGACATGACAAGAGAAGATATACTGAGCTTATCCCAGGAGAGGTTTAGATTGAATTTTAGGAACAACTCCTTCACAGAAAAGGTTGTCAAACATTGGAACAGGCTGCCTAAAGAAGTGGTTGGGTCACCATTCCTGAAGGTGTTAAAAGATGTGTAGATTTAACACCTGAGGAAATTATTTAGTGGTGGAATGGCAGTGGGGGGTAATGGTTGAACTCAATGATTTTGCATGTCTTTCCCTGACGCAGCCCATCCACCCGTCCACTCAGGCTGGACACCCCGGCTAGCTCCGGGCGGGTCTGTGCCACAAGTGGCCCTTCCCAGATATCTCCGGGAGAATCTGAGTAAGTTAGCGTCAGCTACTAGACGGCAGCCGGTCCGGTGGAGGACAAAGAGCCAGAGGGAGACCTTCTGGTAGATCCAGGGAAGGATTTATTGGAGAGGAACAAGGTACATATCCGGGGTCGAGGAGAGGAACCACCAAAAGGCAGGGAGAAAGGGTGTGCAGCAATTTAAATAGGGGTGCCGCCCATTGGGCGGGTACAATGCAGGGACCAATAGCAGCAACCGAGGGGTGGGGTGTACAACAACAACCAATTGGGCAGAACCAGGGCGGAGGGAATACAAGATAACCAATTGAGGGCAAGGGACGGGACAAATGGCGCAGAACATTCGGGAAGAAGGGGAGGAGCCAGGGAAGACTGACACACTCTTGGGAGGGGACTGGGGAGACAGACAGGGACCTTTCCAGAGAGTGGGCTGGGTGCAGGGCTGACGGACAGGGGTAAAGGCGGGAGGGGAACAAACCATTACAACCGAAAACCAGGGGGAACAACTGAGGGATAAACCATTACAAAACGCAGAACAACACAACTTTAACAATAAAACAACAAACCACAACATTTCCCACTCTAAAAAATTCTGAAATTTAAAATAGACTGAAATTAAAACAAAACAAAACAAAACACCAACAAAGAAGATTTCTTATTGACACATTGATTTCTTATACTTCTCTCCCAGAACTGTGGATGCACCTCCAGGCAAAATGTGTGTGACTTTATTTCCTAAACAGTTGCCCGCAGCCATTGCATCACCAGTTCTAGGGGAAAGAAAATAAGAAAGGAAAAAGAAGAAATGTCAGCATATCTCAGAGCCTACTAGAAAAACGATAGATAATACCATCCTTTTCAGAAAGACTTAGAGGATATGAAAATGGAGGATAGCAGCTGGGAAAAAATTATTCCAATTTAACCTGAAATCCTTGTTCTCATCCCCAGTAATGCACATTACTGACCCCTGTTAAAAGAGTGGTTTCCTAACCTGTAGCCAACAAAGAAGTTTCTGCAATGTACCATGCCACCCCATTCATATCACAGAACTGCAGAATCACAGGAGAGTTGGGGTACAAAGAGACTTCCAGGTTCAAAGAGACTTCCAGAGGTCATCTGGTCCAATAGCCCTGCTCAAGCATGGCCATCTCAGGCTGATTGTCCAAGCCATGGCTTTGGAATATCTCCAAAGACTGACAGTCCACAATACCTCTGGACAGCCTGTGCCAGTGCCCAGTCAGCCTCAAAATAAAAAGGTCTGGTCGGATGGAACCTCCTGTGTTTAATTTTGTGCCCATTTTGTACCTCTGGTTCTGCTGCTGGGCATCACTGAAAAGAGCCTGCCTCTGTCTTCTTTATATTCTCCCTTCAGATATTTATATAAATTTGTTATATGTTACCTATATTTATATTAATATTATTTGCATCGTATTAAATACATTATATAGATTTATTGTGTATTTCTGTTCCTTTGAGCCTTCTCTTCTCTGGGCTGAACCATCCAACTCTCCCAGGTTTTCCTCATAAGAGAGACGCTCCAGCCCCTCCTCCATCAGTCTCTCTGGAGATTGGATACCCTTCATTATGTTCATGTCCCTCCTGAGACATGCACAGTCCTCCAGTGTCCTCTCACCAGGGCTGAGTAGAGAGGAAGGATCATCTCCCCTGAGCTGCTGGCAATACTTTTCCTAAGGCATCTGAGGAGTCTGTTAGTGCTGCAAGGACATGCTGCTGGCTCATGTTCCCCTTGGTGCCCACCAGGAACCCCAGGTATTTTTCTGCAAAGCTGCTTTATAGCTGGGCAATCCCCAGCATATACTGGTGCATGGGGTTCCTGACCAGATGCAGGATTTATGATTTCCCTTTGTTAAAGTTCATGAGATTCCTGTCTGCCCATTTCTCCAGCTTGTATATGTGTAAATCCATATATATATGAATCCTTATCTTTTCCAGACAACATCCTTAGGAGTTGCTCCAATATGCTACAAAATGCAAATTTTAATCAAAGCATCTCTCTTTTACTCATATTTCAGACATTCAGTTATTTCATAACATGAGAATGACTGGTCATATTTATAGATGAACTCTGAATGGCAATAGGCAAATTATGAATGGGCAAGTGCTCAGACAACATGGCCACTGACATGCTTTTTATTATGGTGGTGTTGGTTCTCTTATTCAATCTCAGGGAAAAACACAAATATTTAGTGTGAAAAAAAAAGTTAAGGGCTTTGTAAACCAAGTTTACTGGCAATTGGTTGTTGATTCAAAACTTGCTTTCTATGTGTATAGGGAATGGAAAAAGAACTATTTCTCTTAGGTCACTTTTCTGCAAATACAATGAGTGCTGGTAATGAAAATCCATACTGAAATTGGTTAATATCTACAAAGATAACACTATGAGAAAAAATCTTTTGTTGACTTGACTGAGACCACAAATCACAAAATGTTTTAGTTTGCATGAGAACTCAAGAGGTCATTGAGGCTGTCCCTGCTTTCAGTGGGAGGTTGAACCAAAATTAGTTTGGGCTGAGGTCTCATTAAACCTCAGAGCCTCAAAGGACAAGGCTCATGTTCTTGTCCAGCTGAGGTTTGAATATCTCCAAGGAGTTTCACAGCTTCTCTGGGTCCCTATCCCAGTGTTGAACATCATCATTGTGGGATTTTTTCCTTACAAAAGAAAATTTTCCCATACCGTGCCTCATGCCCATAGCTTCCTTTTGTTTTTCAAATTCACAAAAGTTAAAGCTATGTTAGTTTATGCTCATAAAGTAACCATCAGCCAATTTTCTTGGCTATTACCTATCTGAAGAAATCTGGTGAAAAATAGCACTTTTTACCACTTGAATATTAATCTTACATAAAAGTGGGATGTAAGTGCATATTCAGATGTTTTGCATTTTTCTTTTCTATATATATCCTATATGACCACTTTTTAGTAGAAGTTAAAGAAATTTCTACAGTAAAAATCAATGACTTGCCTTAAAGAATTCAACTTCCATAATTAAAAGCAATCGCTAATCGTAATGAATGTATCCAGCATGTCCAAAAAGTAGCAACTTATTGAATTTCTTCATGGGCCTGACAAATCCAATGACTCTGCACAGCAATTTCACTGAAATAAATTAAGCAAAATGGCAGATTATGATGTATTGCTCTGTCATTTATTCAGATGTCTCAATTTTGTAGACATATTTTCTGGATCATAAAAATATGACTCTGTTCCAACACTTTAAAAACTCACTTGGCCTTCAAGTTTTTATATTTTGTTAACCAAATTTGATGCTTTTTCTTCTCTTTGGGTGATGTTTTGTATTCAAATCTCTACTTTTCCAGTTACAGACAAGGGGTTTAAATGAAGCAGGACCAACCATGTTAGACAGATAGCCATTTAAGAGGCATTTTGAAAAACTTCTTTTGAAAAAATGTGTAATGGCCTATATAGATCATTTTCCTCCCTGAAACATATTTAACATTAAAGAATAAATCTCAACTGTATTGAAGATCTCATTGAATGAGTGAATGAAATATTAGAAGCTATAGACTTAAAACATGAAGTAACAAGAAAATTAGATACAGTTTCTGAAAAGGAAAAGTAGAAGAGATCTTATGTGGAGCAACACAGCCCAGTGATCCCTATGTAGCTGCTGGTAGCTGGAAAAATTTGGAAAATTATGGAACCTCTCTGTAAATTGTTTTTTCCTTCATGTTTTCATCTTGCATTTTCCATAAATTGGTCACGTACTTTTGCTGCTTTCAGCTGATGTGTTTATCTTTCTTCTTTTGCTTATTTGAAGATGCAACAACAGATTCATAACGAACTGTTGACTGAAAGTCTGTGACAGGAATGCTCATGTCTGTGAACCAGGAAATAATTAAGTGGCTAACAAAGAAAATAAATTCCCCCACCAGCATTTTTGTGCAACACAAGTTATTTGATGCATTTTTCTGATATATGCATTTTCTATTTGTCTATGGATACTCACATCCTTACCCTGCAGAAGCCAGGCATGTTTATACAGAGGGAAAGACAGATCACCAACACGATCTTTTTTTTTTTTTTGTCATTTACAGCCTTATTTTCATTTAACGAAGCTGTAAATGTCCACATGTAAAGCAAGTCTCATAGCTCCATAATTCATCTGTCTGTGGACTTTATAAAAGGTCCTCTTTTAGATCTCTTTCGTCCAAGGTAGACTTTAAAATAAGAAAGGAGAAGGTGAGCCTGGGAGAAGATCTCTGAAGGTAGGATTTTCATTGATCTAGAAAAGCATTGAGTAACTATTTTCATGAACTTGAGATATTTAAGTGACACTTTTTTGTAGGGTGCCATTACCATCTCAAATGGATTTCTGATTTTTGTCATTAGGCATTGTTATTAGGCAAAAACTTCTGCAAAGAAGAACTGCTGTGTTCTAACCTCTTTTGTCACACTTATTTCCAAGGACAAATGGGCACTTAGCCATCCAGTGGCTGTGAAAAACACTTAATAGAAAGACACCAAACTAATTTTCTTTCACAGAGAGCACTTCCTGAGCCAATTTATTTTATTTAGCTGCCCATAATAATAATTACTCATTTCTTAAACAATCCTTTTTAACAAGACAATTTGAGTAAGAAATGTTACACTGAATTTTTACATCACAGAAATAGATATCATACCATAAAATAAAGATGGCAAACAGTAGATAATCCCAAAATACACGCAATCATAATAAGACTACATACACTCTATATAGCTGAGAAAAGATAATTAAAATGAAACATCCTATTATTAATTACCCAAAATAACTTTGAATACTGACATCACTAAGCATATACACAGGATAACATTAGCTATGGACATAATACCTGCTGGTTCGAGGCTTTATCAGATATTTAATTTTCACCACTATTTACAAAAAACTAGCAATTTATAAATATTGCCCATTCTTTCAGATAAAATGTCTCTTCTTACATTAAAAGTCTTCTTCACTTAGACTGGAGTGTTAGGATCACCAGCTGGCAGGGCAGTGAAGCCAGGGTGGTATTGCAGTGTCACAGGATATTCTAAGGGACTCTTTTTTCATAAATATGCATATACATACATACATACATACATACAAATATATATATA
>VWZS01008008.1:725073-766890 GCA_013397075.1 Rhabdornis inornatus
TATATATGTATGTAAGTGCAGGCCAGCCCCCCTTCCCACAAAGTGTGATGCAGATGTTTTTTGGGCACCAACAGAAATTTATCTTTCAGGATTTTGAACCTGAGTCCAAAAGAGAAGGAAATCTCTGATTCTGATCCTGCTCCTACAACTTCTACAGAAAGGATGATTGAACCGAGACTTGGAGAACCACAATTAATCAACTATGAAGAAATCCAGTGAGTGGATTTGGGTCCAAGGGCTACACAATTTGGAAACTGATTACTGTAACACTGTGTTCAATTCCCATTTACTATATAAGATTATTACTTAAATATTTATCTGTAATATAACAAGCATAAACCCGCTGCTTTTCTTCAGCACTTTGAATGCATACACTAGGTAATGAACACAGCAGCATCTGCCATAGTAGGTGTTATTTTGTACATTTTATAGAGGGGAATCAAAATGTGTCATGGTCTTCATCCTGAATTTTTTGTTGCTCTGGCAACACAATGGGAGTCCATTAGATTTAACCACCTGACTCAGTCAGTCTTGTCCCTCGTGGGTAGGATGCAAGACACAAGAGAAATTTGCTCACCAGAGTGCAGGGGATGAATCAATCTCAAAACTGGAAATTTGTCTTTACTCTTTTGGACTCAAGATTTCCCGATTAGGCCTCAAACCACATCCACTTCATCGTATTTACCTTCTGTGGATTTTAACCTAATAGGGCAGTGGTAAGTTTTTGTAAAGTAGCACTAAGCACCATACAGGAAGATTGTTTCCAGTGTGGTCTCTCCTTCCACAAAGGATGCATGAAAACCCTAACATGAATATGTGATGCTGCAGCTGGCCACTGAGCAATGCTCAGAGCACAGGATGGACTGTCTGTCCTGAAAGAGCAAACTCCTGCAAATGAAACTTTCTGCAGTCTTCTGCCTGTTAAAACAAAAAAATAAAAAAAAACTGCTAACAGATATCCCACTAACCAGTCTGACTTTGTTTGCTAAAGCTTAGTGTGATCTTCCAAGAAACATCTGTGTTAATGAATTTCTATGCGATCTTAAGGTTTTCTTTCTGCACCATATTATTGTTACATGTGTAGGCACACTTAAAGCCCTAATAACACTGGCCATATTTTAAAGCTTGAATGTAGTAAAATCCTCGTAAAACAAGTAACTTCACTTGACTGGTTCAGCAGGTAAACGCTTTGCTGCTCACCATCTTTCTAATGCCACGTATTTGGTTTCTGAAGGGGTTATCATATGACAGGAGTGCCTGCTAAGTCCCGAATTCTCAAATGCATGACCAAGCTACTACTCCACAGAATCAAAAGCCATTAAAAATTTCTGTTCCAAGCCACTTGCAAATGGTAAAATACACCAACCAGAATTTGCTCACTTGTTCTCCCCATTGGTCTAGGTCTGCTCATCCACGCTTCTACTTACGTTATGCATTCCTTAGGAATGACATATTTGTGATTTGTGCCTGAGAAATGGGACTTAAAGGAATCCAGAGTAAAACACCATCTCCTAGGCTTTTTGATAGTATAGTTAACATTATTAGAGCCAAGAGGAGAAGTATGTTTCCACTCCTTCAGAATCCTCTCAGATGAACATCACCTCTTGCATTTGTTTTGCCTCCCATGGGGCCCGTTTGATGCTCAGGCACAGTTAGAGAATAGCCACTGTTCAAATCATGACTGGCACAGGACATTAAAAATTTTTGTATCCCTTCTTTGTGTGGACTGTGGACATTACCAAAGGAACGGGGCTTTTACAATTTACTCCCTTTCTGAAATCACTGTGAGCATCTTTGCATGTGCCATGGTTTAACCCCAACCAGCAGGCAAGCCCCAGGCAGCCACTCACTCCCCCACCAGTGAGATCAGGGAGAAAATCAGAAAGGAAAAAGCCAAAAAACTTGTGGGTTGAGATAAAAAAAATTTAGTGGGGAAAGAAAAATCTGCTCACACAAGCAAATCCAAACAAATAATGAATTCCCTGCTTCCCATGAGCAGGCAGATGTTGCCATCTCCAGGACAGCAGAGCTCCATCATGTGTGACTTGGGAAGACAAACTTCATGACTCCGAGTGTGTCCCCCACTTCTGAATTCTTTCCCTCACTTTATATCCTGAGCATGATGTCATATGGCATTGAACATCCCTTTGATCATTTTGGGTCACCTGTCCTGTCTGTGTCTCCTCCCAGAATCCCAAGCACTTCCAGTCTCCTACCCATGCATGCATGCATGCATGCATCCATGTTCATGCATGGCAGCATGTACAGCAGAAAAGGCCTTGGCTCTGCGTAAACCCTGTTCTAGTATTGTCACTGTGTTCAGCACAAATCTAAAACATAGTCCCACACCAGGCACTGTGTAGAAAATTGACTCTATACCAGCCCAAACCAGCACAGCCTGCTATCACCACAGATAGTTCTTACCTTCTGAATTACTTGATTTCCCAAGATATCCGTTCACCACACAGTCTGAATGTAAAGCTTAACCTGTCACAAAACGTATTTTGACACAATATTTTCAGCTTTTGAACTCTTTCAAATAAGTTAGTATAAATTTGAGGCAAAGTGGAATAAGAAACTCCTTTCATGGAGATTGCCAAGGTTTGGTTTTCCTACTCTCATTCTGTGTTGAAAAAAAACCAAAAAAGATACAATTGAAAGTCTCTTTCTGAAGGGCATTTTATTGTAGAAAAGAAACAGGGAAATTATTGCAATTAGTATTTCAAATCAGCATGCCAAAGTGAGTCGTCACACAAATGAACATAGAGACAGCAAGACATTTAGTCATTAACTCATATGTCACTTTTACAAAAATTGCAGAGGAAGTGGAGTTTCCTAATAAAATTGGGCTGAGTATTTATTATTATTAAAAAAAAAAAGAAATCCCACTGGATGGGAAATCATTTGCTGTAAGTGCTATTACTGTTAATGAGAGAAAGAAGACAGTTAATTTCATGCATATTTTATTTGAAATTCACTCCATCCATGAAATAATTTCACATAACAGTAGGTGGAATACAAACAGGCTAAACTGACATTATGTGCATGGTGAAGAAGACCAATAAACAAGAAGGTTTGTAAAAATAATTCTTTGACAGTGTAATAGAAGTCTTCCTGTTCCAATTCAAGTGGAAACACATGCAATCTAAACTGTTTTAGTGAATCTAAAGGCCTGGTCTTCATGATAAATATACACAGTGGGCTGGGCTTTGCAGTCCTATCTATTAATTTTACAATGACATTAAAACCAAGGAAACAGCTCTGCCCTCAGTGTTTGTGTGCAGTAAACCCTGCCTGCGTGTCAAGAAAGATGTAACTGCAGCAGAACAAGGTTAATGCTTTCACATATATCAGACAGCTGCAGTGACCCAGCAGTCTATTTCAGGAGTACCTGACTCTTTTCTGTGCTGTTGTAAGCCATCTGCCTATTTAAGCAGCACCTGACTCTGTACTCTGTAATTAGCAGGTGCAGTAAGTAGAAAAGACCCACTTATTATCTGTGCCAGAAAGATGTTCTTGCAGATCCCATGTGAGCATGGTTCAGGCAATATCTGTGCAAAACCTGTAGCACGCAGTTTTGGGTTGTCAGCCATGAAAGTCATATTCTGAATTGATTGTGGAGATCAGCTGTGGGAGAAAAGCTCATCCAACCTTGAGAAGTGCAGTTCTAAAGAGGGTAGTGAATTATAACTCTCAGTTCAGAAATCTTGAAGGCAGATGATAGTGTAGTTTATCACCTAGCTGTTTATCTCTTTCACCTTTTTCAGCTTGCCTCTGCAGATATGTACATGTAAAACATTTATAAATATTTTGAGATTCCTGATAACCCTGCTCTGACACTATCCTATTTTTTAATATAAATGTCCTTGCCTCTAAAAATTATTGCCTGAAGCTACTTGACTCAAAATGCTGCATACTGGTTCAAGCAAGCCTATATTGCAAACAATATATATGTTCAGAGTTATTACCAAGTAGAGCCCTAATTTCTTCAGGATTTATCTTTTGCTCTGAAAGGGAGCTCAGACAGACATGACATGTTCAAGGTGCCTTCTAAACCTTGTGTCATTGCTATGAACTCTCTATTCCATTATAGCCATTTCTTCAGAGCAGTAACTTTGCCTTCTTTCCTCGAGGCCATGATGGATTGATTGCACTATAGTTCACACAAAGTGGAAATATAATCCATACCCAACACTTGGTATGTCTTATCCCCAGAAAGTGTTTGAGAACTTACTTATGAACCTTTCTATGCACTTACTTCTGTGTCCAGCTAAAACACATCAGTCTAAAGAAAGAAGAGAGTTTAAAGGAAGGCTTTGAAGAGAGAAAACCAGCAGACTGCTGTACAAAGAGAAAAGGTTGATAGAGCAGCAGGCATGCTACACAACCATAGAGACTCAATTGGTTAGGAAATTTGCTAAAAATTATGCTTATTTTAGCAAATGGGGGAAATGAGCAATAATATCTGTTGACAAGCTGAAAGAAAAGAGATATTGGAGTTGTTGGTGCTTTCAAAGACGGCCACCCTGAGTCATGGTGGAGAACTTCAGAGAAGTTACAAAAGGAGGAAAATGAGTACATGCATGCTGATTTGTTTTTTATTCAGCGCTTAAGAGAGTTGTGCAGAGAGAAGAGTCAGGAAAGGGGTAGGCATGAGAACATGGGTGAGGTATGATTGACAAATGTGTAAAGATTGTTCCAAAAATTCAAACAGACTAAAGTTGGTTTATACCAGAGTACCCAATAATGTGAGTTTTAGGATGGAAAAATTATTTCTCCTCTTGTCATCTTCACTAATATCCTGGAAATGCCACCTGAGTGACTGAGAGTCCGTCTCTGCACAGAAAAAAGTCAAAATAACAAGTACTGAAGAAAAAAGAGGCTGAGAACAGAAGTGATGATTGTCCCAAGATGTGGTTTAGGATGAAGCAGACACAGCAATAATTTGAGCAATGCCAAAGAATTAAAATAGGAAGACCCAGTTAGAACTAATATTCTATCCCTCATTAAATGGCTATTTCAGAAGTATAGGAGTGAAAAGTGAGTAATACATCTCAATTCTGCTTTTCTCTTTACACAGTTGAGCGATCACACAGTACTGGTTCTGATTCAGGTGTCCTTCTCTCCATTCACAAATAAAGACAGAACATATGGCAACCTGATTAATTTAGTTCTGTACAATTAGAATAAAGGCATTAAAGACAATCAGACTTGTACCATGTGACCAAATTGGCAAAGTAGTTTCAGGTACTTGGGAGTGTGGAATTTCTTTTTTGTTGTTATTTTTGGTTTTTGGGTTTTTTCTTGTTTGTTTGTCTGGTTGGTTTGTTAGTTTCTAATTTTTAACTACTACACTCTTAGATCTGGGAGCTTGTGTTAGGCTAGTTTCACTATGACTGTCCTAAAACAAATGACACAGGTTTTACATTTTCCACTAATACTTAAAAACCTTAAAATGAGATGTCAGCTGATGAAAAGTCCTTTCACTATCTCTAAGGTGTGAATGAGTGTGAATTTTAAAATGCCACCTGGATTTATGTCTAATCAAATTATTACTCCAACATGTAAATCTCATATGAGATGGAAACAGATTATTTTGCCTATAGCTTTCCCAACCTTAATTATAATTGTGTGATTAGTAGAAAGAAGGAAACAGTAAATGATGGAAAGACAAAAGAAAATCAGAATAACATATATTTAATTGATAAGAAACTCTTCATTATTATTGCTACATCCAGAAACAGCTTAATTTAGAAAACAGCTATTGTAGAATAGTCTTTTCTGCACAGCAGATTATGTTTTGCAGGACCTCAAAGGAATTATGGCATTATCTCAGTATTCTGCTGACAAGAAGTTTTTTGTCATAGAAATGATCAATGTATTGAAAAGAACAACAGAAGAATACCTGTCTACTTTCCAATTAGTTACTGCAGAAGCTTATTAAGAAAAGAAACCCTGAGGGCATAAATGAGTTCCTCATGTCTTTATGAACCTTTGGTGCTGATGGTGAAAAAAAAAAGGGGAAATATCTTACAAAGCTGTGAAACACCAGAATCATATTTCTGTACGACTTTAAGAAAAACAATAATAATGACAACTGAGTTTATAACTTAGAGAATTTCATTGTGGAATTGTTAAAGGGCATGGAACTCGATAGCATTTTTTCAATTTATTTTTTCAAAATATAATTGTATTTTTCAAACAAATGTGTGTGCTTCTGTTCAGACAAATGCAATTCAGAAGAGGGGATTTATCAATATTTACTCCAACTTTTCTTTTTCCAGTAGACAGAAAGCAACAGGAATAGAAAAAACACCACTCATATCACTTCCTAATTCAAAAAGTGTCCGAAACTTCATTTAATGCCTGCTTAAAATCCCAGTAAGCTTTTGTTCAACTACAAATCTAGTAAACCAGAAAATGACATTTTAAGTGCTTCATCTCTAAGGACTCTGCTCATTCTCATACAGATCTGTGGGTTTGTCAGTTTTCCATTTTGCTGACCACACAGTCTATAGTATTCCCACGGATCCCCCCAGCCTTTACTCAAGCTTTTCAGAGTCAAAATTTGGCTGTGCACCACCTTTCCAAGGTGCATAGCAGGTTTCCCTGTCAAAGCAAGGTGTGTGATGATCCATCTACCATGTCACATCAAGTCAAATTATAGAAGTCAAACTATATCATAACTTTCACAGATGCATTTTTAAAGATGCAAGATAGTAAAGTTACGTGAGTACCACAGAGCACCTATAAAGGAAGAAGGAAAGGGCCAGACTGGGAGGAGTCATCTTTGGCTTTTGTTATTTCTCCCACTAATGTTTGCTTATAAGTCTTTATTGATATAATAGTTCTTCTATTTGCTGCTACCAAGGTCTCTACACCACATTTTAAGATTAAGAGAACTTGTTATGAGGACCTTAAAATTCTTCCTTTATCACTTAGACCAACATTACCTCAGGAGCTATTGATAAATGCTGGCTCTACCTGGTTCTCCTCTATCAGACACTTCCTGATCTGCCTACTTGGCAATCCTTGGTACTCTGGTTCTTGAGGCAGATGAAATTTGATAATAATTTGGTGATTGGACTAAAACATATGTCTCTTTGTATATTTTTACAATGGACACTAATTCCATGGCAAGAATATGAGATGTCTGTCCCATGCAGAATGAGCCAAGAGTTTACCTTAAACTTCAACGAGTATGTCTGAAAAGTCTCCTGTTTCATAAAACAGAGGCCCAGTGTGACCTTTTAAACCTTTTCCAAAGATGAATTTCCAATCACAGGCTTTGCAAGAAATATTGTCCAGCCTTTTTCACATGTAGTTGTAAAATCAGGAACGACCTGTTTGACCTGAGTTTTCACCCATAGCTGAAGGTTGGGTCAGAGTTTAGATGTATCTCTACCTCCACACTGACCTTTTATCAAACTCAGCCATGCAGGTACCACACAGCAGCAAGTTTCCTGGGCTCACATGGTGGTTCCTGACATGTAGTCAGGGTAGTCAATGAAGCTGACAAAGTGGATTATCTGATCAGCATAGATGTTTAATGGTTAAACAAATCCGTCCCTAATCCCCACTGACTTTCTTAACTCTATCTTCATTAACTCAAACCAGAATTTTAAGTTGTCAATTGCTTAGATACGAAGGCCACTGAAAATCATGAACTTGCTTCCTGTTGAGCTGTCACCCAGTGTATCAAATATTCAAACACAAGAAGCAATTTAGGCATATTGAGAGCAGTTGATCAAAGGAGGGGGTGAAATGTTGATTATTTAAGGGCAAAAGCTCACTCAAAGACACACTCCTAGCTGTGCTGGTTGCTCAACTGGCCGTGCTGTGGGCTCCTTGTGGAGTCAGGGTTCTCAAGGACATCATGTCCAGGCAGCTCCCCAGGGTGTCCAGCTCCACAGACCTGAGCCTCCACTCCTGCACAGTGCCTGGGCCACCAGGACGGTTCCTTCTGGGGTCTTCTGTCTCACCAGGCTCTTCTGGGGCATTCTTACCCTTCCGGGGAACAGCAAATCTCTCAGGGTCTGAGGCTTCATCTCTTCGAAGAATGTTAAACCCCCTGGAGCACTTGAACATACCTTTGGAGGTATTTTATTGACAAAACTCCATCTTTTCACTTAAAATTATTTTCAACACCATATCTTTTGCAGTGAAATTTAAGGTTCTTACTCAACAAAAACCAAGATGAAAACATGATTATTTGGACACATTCCAGCTACCAATTTAAGTTTTTTAAGAACACGGCAATACAGTAGTTGTGGGAAGAGAAACATCACAAAATAATGTATATTGTCTGTTGTTCAGTGAGGATCCTGTACTTAAAAATGCATAAGAAATGTTAATGCTGCAAGAAACAATTATATGCTGACGAAAAGTCTTATTCTCCTTAAGATATGAATTCTGCTATGTATCTCTGCTTTATTTAGAGTCACAGAAAGCTTTCGGTTGAAAGGGATCTTTAATCCACTCCATCCTACCTGCTAGGGACAAAATTTCTGTATAAATAAGTGCAAGCAACACAGATTTCAAAGTTAAATATTGACTTCAGTGTCAAGCATCCCTCACCAGAGCTGCCAAAAAGAATCCTGTTTCATTAAACCTATTGCATATACTTCCTGCTTCCTGTGTTCTTGTTTATCAATTTGTTGCTTCTTAATACTGAGTAAACACTTGAATTATTCAAATATTTTTAGCACATCAGTTTATTTTATATACCCCAAAGCATTTTTCCACATCTGTTTGGAACCTTGAGGATGTCAATAATTCCTTGCTGCCTTGCCTGCAACATCTAACACCTGGGTTTACAGTATGTTTTTTTATCATTAGATTATTTGATGGATATTACCTGTACTATTTATATATGACAAGATCAATCCAAAGACTTCAGACTTGTGTGTATCCTAGATTTAGAGTATTTTGAGGATAATATTGCCTTGTGCTTTTCAAGTAACTTATTTATTCAAAATTTAGGTGAACAAGATTCTCTCAGGTAAATTCACACATTATTTTAAAACAACATCCAAATAATAAAAGTTAGGCTTAACTGACATTGTTCTATATCTCAGTGAAAATGTTCTCTTCAGTCTGTTCAAGTCTGTTCAATCACTTCGCCTTCAACAAAATTCTGCAGGTAAAAAAATCCCACAGAATAAGTCTCTGTAGTTCAAAGTGGTAAAAAACCATCATGAGATTACAACTATTAAAAAAAAAAAAAAGCATACGTGAATGGCCATTTAAGTGTCTGAGAGTCTGTCCATTGCTAGGTTTCTTTTGTCCTCCACCCAGAAAGCCCTAATGCATTAACACCAAACTTCATTGATGGATTCCCCTGACAGGTCTGGGTTTTGGCGCTGAAAACTTTTAACACAGCGGATCCCTGCCCCTCTCTTCCTCTGGGGAGTCCTTTTTAGGGGGTGTGAAGTGAAAGATCTGTGTGTTATCTCCCCAAATATCTTAAATCATGTTTATTTTTTGTTTTGTGAGAGAAATGAAGGGCTGAATTCTGAAGTCTATTCCTATGTCTTGCCCTGGGAAATGTAATATCAGACTGTAAACAAATAAGGAATGAATACTGCAGGTTTTGACACAGCTCTATCTATTATAGATTCTCTGCAGAAAAATAGAAGGTAAAAAAAAAGGGAAAAGAGTACAATTTTGCCAATTCTTGATATGTTATTGCTATAGTTACAACATGTGGTGTGTTATTTTTTGGTACTTTAATAGAAATATTAACAGTCATTAAAAAAAAAATAAACTGCAGCCTTCCTGATTATGGGAAGATCTTGAAAATATGATCCAAATAATTATCTCAAGATTCAATATCTTGAAAAAATGTATAAAAATGCAAATTTCTTGTACTTTTAAAAATTATTTTGATAATAAGAGTATTGGGGTTAGCTCCAATAAAAGTGCAGAGGATCATAGCTTAAGGCTGTGGGAAAACGCTTTGCAGTAAGGGTGAGTAAAAAATCACCCCCAGAATCCTCCAGTTCCAGTATGTTAATCATTCCCAGAAAGTTCTTGGCTTCCCTTGTCATTGGTTCCTTTTTGCTGAAATAATTTTAATATTCCTAATCGCCCTTCCCTATCGGATCCTCCCTAAATTCTGGCCTAATTCCCTCCCCTCCTCCAAGTTTATAAACACCCCTGCCATACCCTAACACTTGCTTTTTGCCATTGCCCTCGTGCATGGAACAAGCCTCCCTGTACCGTCTTTCCCTCTTCTTTCAGTACAAACTGTTTGGCTTGCTGGTTGTTGTTTTCTGTTATTAAAGCTTTTCAGTTCCCAAACAATCGGGTCAGATTTTCCTTCTACATAAAATCGCCAGGTTCAGTGAAGCCACCAACCCTAATAGCTGGGCTAGGATCAGCCAGAGGCTTCATAAGAGTCAGGGTTGAGAAATGGTTGGACTGGCAATGGTGGTGTTAATGGGATTCCTCAGCTACAAGTCAGAACCAGCTGAAGAAATCAAGCTTAAAGTGATTCCTATGAAGCAAAAATAGAAAATGGAAATTTGGCATATCTATTGCTTTTCCCAAGACAATGGCAGAATCGATCCCCTGTCTTTCCCTGTTAATCAACAGGAAATAAACTGACTTTTCTATTGCAAAGTAAAGCATGTAACCACTAATTGTGGCAGACCAACTGCTAAAGTGACATCATGGTCATCCATAAAAATAAACACATGACAAACTGAAGTATATTCTTCACCTATTTATCCTGAGGTGTTACTGGAAAACCTTTCTACATAACTTTTGCTAATGATTCCAAAATCATTGCCTTGTTCTGAAATCAGTCTGCTGGGTGATTTGTATCTTTTTCATTGAGTATAAAAGGGAATCCACACTCAGAAACAAACCAAGGAGTGTTTCTGGGGAATCCTATTTTTAAAGCTATATAAAGTAATTAAGCCTAACTTTAATGTTATCCATGGAGCAGGTTCCTCGGAGCATTTTACTCCACTAAGCTACTAAAGTTTCACAAAAATAGAACCCAGTCACAGGTGTTATACTGAGAATTACCCTGATGCAGAAAGTCTGCAGAGGATGCATGATTACATATCTGACACTACTTAAGGATGTTGCCACATTTGGTTGTCAGCTCCACCTGCTTTTCCCCTCACCATTTTAGAAAGCAACCTTCATGTATGAGGAGCTGGTCTGCATGCAGGATCACTCAGTCTTCTTCCCTGCTTTAAAGGAACTGCGTGGCCTAAGAGAAACTGGCAAAGGGAGTACTCAGCACTTCTTGCTTCTTCCAGCCCAGTGATAAACTAGACTGGCAGCAAAAGGAGGAATCAGCTGAAATCATGATGGCTATTTGTAAATGTAAGGAAGCTGGAGGGATGCAATTACAGACAGGGATTCCCATTTTATCCTGCAATGTTGTGGATGACTGAACTATTTCCTTTAAAAACCCCACCTGTCGACCTCTCAGTAATTTTATTATCAACCATCTTCCACTGTTAAGTGGAAAACCAAAGTCAAATTAAATTGATTTGAACTACATTTCCCTAATTCTTTATAGATCCAACAGTCAGTTGCATCTATTTGCAGTTTATGGGGCTTGTGGATTAACTGCTCTGGGAGACCAGAGGCTTCAGGTGTAACCATGCAAAGGGTTTTCTGTTCCCCACATTTACCTACCAAGTTGGCTGTTATCCAGCATAATGGAGAATTAATTTTCTTGCTTTCTTGTCACCATTTTAACCATTCCTCAGCTGACCATTCCGCTTATCTTACAGGCACAGCTTTCCATCTCTGAACCAAATTCACCAAAGAAATAGCTGTTTCAGTGGTCGGCCTTCTTCTTCTCTTCTAAAGAGACTATGCCTCTCTCTTTCTCTGACTACCCATATTATTAGCTAGAGTTCAAATTATAATCTATCCCTTATTTTGTCTGTCTTCAAATTAGTCTCATCTAACAACCCCTCAGAAGTTATAGACATGTGGCAGGTTAGCTGCAAAACCCATGTGCCCTGGTTGTGTACAAGCTGTCTGTGAGGAGCAGAAAAATTGCAGCAACTCCACTGTTTCTGGTTTGCTAAACATAAAGTTAGCTTATCCTAGGCCCCACAGGCTGCAGTCACCTATGTTACAGTGGTACAGCTCCACAGTATGTAAAATTATTAACCATTTCCTAGGTTTAATTTGCCAGACACTGTTGGATCTCTGAAATCTGGAGTTTTTGAGCTTTCTGTGCTTCCAGGCACAGACCCCCTGGAAAACACTGCTCTGGGCCTGAAACCTTGGAGAAGGCTTGTAAATATGAATAATGAGTTAGAAATCACAAATGTGTAGTGGGTTAGATGTGTGTATTTTCACTGGGTGATGGGTTTTAAATCTGAGATTTTTATAGTGTAGTGGTGGATGTGGGACAAAATGGAGAATTTTGGGTGGTGTCTTTTTCTTTGTTCATCTTCTGTCTTCTTCACGGAACTCAGGTAGTAACCTCTGGCTGATCAGTCAAATGTCACTCTAAGGGTTGTGGGAATCTATTATTGGGTCAAAAGGATAAATAATGTAAGTGTTGAACTTTTATTAGTTTATTTGGCTTCAAAAGGCCTTGAAGCAGGCTCAGCTGTAGGCCATTTTTCCCCACTTCTAGCAAGGAGCTGGAGGTGCTGTCGTACTTTCTGTAATTTCTGATAAGATATAATAAACATCCAAGCCCAAACAAGAGAATTACCTCAATCGTGTTTCTCTTAATCCTGGCTCTGAGAGAAAACAGACTAGACTAATAACAAACCAGTAATAAGTGGTGCAAAGCCCAGCATACACCCCCACAAGACAGATGCAATTTTTGGTGATTAGGTTCATTTTCACCACTTCTGTTTTGATTAATTACTGTGAAGATGTATTTACTTGGCAGTATTTTTCAGACAATGAGTACTTTATTGGATATCTTTTCATTGATTTACTTTGAAGACTGATGTTTTCTGCCCAACCAGATTCCTAGCTCACCTCCGGCACTGTCTGCACTAAAGGTATATTTTAAAATGGGAACATTTCTAAACAAGATGGGGAACAAAGAAATGGCCAATCCCTCTGGTGACCAACACTGTTAACTTTTATTTCCTGTATACTGTGTGACTTCATTAATAGTCATCTTGGACTCATGGGAAGGATTGGAGAGATTTATGGAACCATTCTACTCCTTGTAGTTTATGATTTTGAGAAGGTTGACATTTGAATAACTGTTGGAGAGCAAAAGAGAAGAGAGTTTGGATCTTCACTGAGGCTACATGTTCTCATGGTGGTTGTTATGGTTTAACACCAGCTGACCACTAAGCCCCAGGCAGCTGCTCATTCAACCACCCTGATGGAATGGCAAGGAGAATGGGAAAAGTGAGAAAACTCATGAGCTGGTATAAAGGCAGTTTAATAGGAAAGCAAAAGCTGTGCACACAAGCAGAGCAAACCAAGGAATTAATCCATCACTCCCCATGGGCAGTCAAGTGTTCAGCATCTCCAGGACAGCATGACCCCATCACATGTAAGTGTGACTTGGGAAGACAAATGGCATCACCCTGAATGTCCCTGTCTTCCTTCTTCCCCAGCTTTATATGCTGAACATGACACCACGTGGTGTGGGATGTCCCTTGGGTTAGTTGGGGTCAGCTGTCCTGGCTGTGTCCCCTCCCAGCTCCCTGTGCACCCCCAGCCTCCTCAGTGGTGGCATGAGGAGCACAAAAGGCCTTGACTCTGTGTGAACTCTGCTCAGCAGTAACAAAAGATCCTGTTTTATCAAACTGAGTCCAGCACAAATCCAAAGCAGAGCTTCATATCAGCAGCTAAGGAGAAAATTAAATATAAGCCAGCCAAAAACAACAATGACTTACTGAAATTGTTTTCAGCTGTTGTACCAGAAACTTTGTTTTAGGGAAAAAAAAAACCCACATCTTATATGCAAAGCTGAGAATTCATTGTTGACTTAATTAAAGTCTAAAAAAATCTAAAAAAAGTAGAGGAAACACTTGCTATTGTTGCATCAATGCACAAAGTTACAGACCAAATTCTGTATTTAATACAGGAAAATCTTAATAAATTAACATAAAGATTATTATATACATTTTCTAATACTACTCCTGTCCTGTGAAGTTTTTCTGAACTTTTTGTGTTCTCCTGGGTTTTAAAGTCAATGGCAGCAGTTTTTATTGAGAAAAAGGGAAGCAGGGTAGATTGCATCAAATCCTCAGCACCCTAAATTCAGACTGCAATGCAGAGGCTGAGAGTTCCATTATTCTCTTCCTTGGGTTCAATTCAGGTAATTTTTATACTTTGAATATACTCTGCACACTATCTTTCTTTATTGGTCTACAGTTCTACATTTCATCTGACTTTCTATTGAATATTTAAATTTTATTGGAAATTTGATCCTTTTTAATTTTACTATGCTTAAAGCTTTTCTTATCCAGCTCTTGAAGTCTCATTCCTTTAACAGTCTGGAACAGAACATTGCTGAGATTTTTATAACTGTAGAGCCTCTGGTATAATCCATTCCTTATACTTTCAAAGCCTATGATATCTCTTCATGCTTGCACTCTGCACCACTTCATTATTCTTGAGTCATAGATTGTTCATTCTAAAGAGATTAAGTATTTGTTAACACCAGCTGTCACTTAAAGATAATATATCCAAATTATTTTAGCAATAGGCTTTACACCACACACTTGTACAAAGCAAAGAAAAAAGACTAGTTAGGTGGAGTGCTCCCCAGGCAACTGCTGTAATCTAAACCAAAGCTCAAGGCACAGTCTAGACCCACCCAGACACAGCAAGCCTGACAAGCCCCAGTACAGAAGCCTTGCAGCATTAGTTTGAAGCCTGTCATCTTTTTATTAACAGTGACAGCCCTAGAGGTACTTGGTCACACAGTTCTGTGAAGTTTCTCCATAAATTACTGGGGCTAGAGGTACCTCAAGAGAGCTCCAAGAGCTTTCAGTGTGGAGGAGAGGAAGCCTACAGTGCTGCAGCTCCAACTTGCCAAAACCACACCTGCTACCTGGTACAACTCTCTGGACATGAATTTCAATGTGCAGGAAGGCAGTGGCTTCAGGAATGCCTGTCTGCACTGTATAAGGTGTGTCACTCCTCTTAGCCTTTTAGAAAAGACCCTGTTGCATTTTTCTGTTCACTTCCAGGCACATAAAAGTAGCAGTGGTGGGTCTGGAATGTCAGGTTCGTGGTTGGGCTCAGTGATCTGGGATCCTTTCCAACCTTAATGATTCTGTGATTTAATGATTCTATGAGAAATAGAATGTATTGGGAAGAGAAGGGAGAGATCTACATCTTCACATAGCTTGTATCCATCATAGGTTGATCTCTGTCCAGGATATGTAAGGGCTGAACTTCAATGGGATCTAGGTTCCTAAATATGTTAGTATCTCTAGCTGAGTTTGCATACTTCACCTGCGTGCTGTCTATACTGAGCAGGTGAGTCTGCAGGCACCTCCCAGGTAATCTTCCTGGGCATGGGTCCAGGGCATCCTCAGAGGGGTGGCATTTGAAGAAATATTCTCTTCCTGCATGTGCCTACAAGCTCCTAGGTGTAGTCACTGGATGAGCAAAGACAACAGTTTAAAAGCTGTGACAAGCATGACCTTCAAGGTAATGAAGACAGTTTCTGGGCTGTGAAGTTCTGCAATGAGACAGGAACATAATATTTAGTGGCACTGTGATGCTGTGACAACAACACAAACTAAATAAGCATGTAACAAAATGTTCTTTTCCAACCAGTACTGCTGCACATGACCTGGGTAGTTTATTGTGTTAAAAAATGTAGCCCTGGAAAGGTTATAGAAAACTTTGCTGTTGACTAAATTCAGATAATACTGACCAATGATATATCTGGCTGAAAATCAGTATTTGATTTAGGTCCAGGAGACAAATTTAAAAAAAAGTAAAGCCACTCTATACAAGAAGTAGAAAAGAGAGACTTCATGGTCTCTTTGGCCTGCAGTTCCAGCTGGTTACTGTTGCAAGTTAAAATATATTTTGAATATAACACTTTTTTTTTCCTAAATGACTACTCTTTTATTCACTGACTTATTTAAACTGTTAAAAAATTCTCTACGAATGTGTAGGAGTTGAAGTATATTTTCTCATTAAAAATTTGTTCTGTATGAGCTCCAGTGTGCTTTGTTTATCACTCATGCTCCTGAGCTTCTGATTCTGAACGTGAAAGCCCAGAAAACAATTTACCCCTTTCTTCCTTATGCCATTCATATTGTAAAAGGTCAATTATATTTGTCATTATTACTTGGACAAAATATGTACTTATACCTTGTAAATCTACTTTATATCTGAGGATTTTGCAATAAACTGTAATTGAATTCGCATCTCCTGGCATCTCTTAATACTTTCCTGTTTTTAGTATTACAATGAAGTAAAATTCTTGTAAGTGGATGCAGAATGCACTGAAGTGACAGTCTCTTCTGCCTCCTGTGACACAGATATTTCAGGCAGTCTATGTTATTCTGAAGACATTCAGAGCTCAGTGGCTGTGGCTGCTGTAGCACAATCCAAGCACATCCAGTTTTTCCAAGACTTCTGCTGAGTTTCACTCTGCAGGACGTCACTGAGTTTCTGTGGGACGATGCACCTGGTTGATGGATTTCAGGGTTTCCAGGGGGAACAAATTTAGTATAGAAGGTAAGACAGGTACATTGATGTGTTGATTGACAAGGGTTCCCAATGTCAGCCTTGCCCAGGAGGCACTGATGACTGTGAACTTAACACAAATGTTCATTCAAGTGACCGAAGATTCTCAGACAAAGCCAAAAGACAGGCAATTGTCACAGCTTTTATATCACCGCTCTCATGTAGAGGACAAAAACTGGTGTGTCTGAATTTACCTTTCCCCAGCAAGGGTATCTACATCATTGTACAAACGAGTGAAGTATCACTGTTCTTTTCAGAATAAGAAAAATGTAACTGGGAGAGATTTCACTAATGAGTAGAAGGGATTAATGGGCTGTAACACAGGTAGTAGCAACTATAAACTCAGTTTTTAGTGTTTCAATAAAAGTTGCATGGTCAAATAAGTAAAAAACTCCAGTTTAAAAAATTTCACAGAAAATTTAAGAAATTAAGAGGAAGGAAAAGTGAATGCAGTTGCCAGTTCTTAATACAGCATCTGTACTATCTCCTATATTTATTGTCCTTAATTCCTTTCCAACACCATGGTTTGTCTACTGTCATCTCTCATTTTATTTGAAAATTAAACCTATTGAAAAAACCACAGCATATTTTTCTCTTCATACACCACTGCCAGTTCATACATAAAAGTTTTCCTCTTCTCAAAAGCTTTATAATTTAAAAAGATGAAGCAGTAGCAGGTGATGAATATTCATGTAATTTCTCCTGGTTTGTTTTTAGTTTTTTCACTGCACACATTCAGAGTAATGGTAACAGTTTTAAATCCCTCATCTTTACCACTCCTGCGCATATTTCTCATATGAGCTTCAAATTTCAGTTCTTGTAAAGAGCTCAGTGTTTGTGTTTTCCTGTCAACTCTTCTTGCCACCACCACTGGAGACCAAGCTGTATTTAATGACTTAATTGCCCAACATTTTCAAGATCACGGCTTTTATACGCAAAAATAGATCAACAAAGTTTACAAAAGGATATGGGGCTGTTTCATGCTGTTGTGTGGCTCAGGAAAAGAAAAAGCACACCCTAAAAACCTGTTTTTTCCTTATTCCATTGCCTGTATGTCAGGCTAAAATAAGTTAATTATGCATTATGTCCCTCCCTCTATATACTAGTATCTCTTACTTCTCTACATTCTTTCAGGTGTAAATGCAGCATGCAGACATAGACAAGTTGTGTCTATTTCCTACTTTTACATTATTTATTTGATAAATAAATCTCTGAGTCTGTATTTATCTTCATTTGTATTAGTGCATGGTATCAAATAATCCTCTTGGTCTCTGCATGTCTGTCTACAAGAGACGTGCATTCAACAATGTTCTTGTTTGATTTGAGCTGCTTTGTTCAAAACAGCAAAATTGAGCTGCATTAGAAGCCATGGTATTGCATGAATTTAGAAATCATCTCCTAGGTAGAGCCAAAGCCTTCCAAATCATCACCTCAATCAAGGAGTCAGACTGGAAGGAGCTTTTGTTAGTAATGGCAATGGCTGTAAAATAGAGTTTAATCTCCTGCTCTGAGTCCTGGTAAAATCATATTTATTATACTGATCTACAAAGGTTACACACATTCCATTGGGCATCAGGACAAAATTAGATTTGATACTATGGCTAACAGTAACTCCCAGAAGGAAAATATTGTGACAATGAACTGTGAAAGGGCAAACTCTAAATGCTGACAGAAAAGGTTAACAGTATGCTGGAGAATATAATGCAAAAGGAACACCCTACACTCCACAGATTTGACGTAGAAAGTACATCAGGAGCAATTCCAGAGACAATGAATGCCAAGAGAAAAAAGGCAGCTGTTGGGCTTTAACCCCAGGCAGCAGCTAAGTACAACACAGGCACGTCTTCATTTCTCCACCACCCTCCATCAGCTGAGGGGTGAAGAAGAGAATCAGAAAAAAAATAAAAGATAAGAATAGTTTAATAGTTGAAATAAAATAAAACAGAACTAAGACTAAGAAATGGGGAAAGAGAAGAATAAAACCCAGGAAAGACAAGTGATGCACATTAAAATTGCTGACCACCCACTGACCAATGCCCATTCCATCCCTGAGCAGTGATCAGCCTCTTCCAGCCAGCTCTCTCCAGTTATACTCTGAGCATGACATTCTAGGATATGGAATATCCCTTTGGCTAGTTCAGGTCATCTCTGCTGGCCATGTTCCCTCCTGGCTTCTCGTGCACTTCCTTCACTGGCAGAGCCCAGGACACTGAGAAGTCCTTGGCTCAGGGTAAGCACTGCTCAGCAACAACCAAAACATCAGTGTGTTATCAAAGTTATTCTCATACTGAATCCGAAATGCAGCACTGCACCAGCTATCTGGAAGAAAATAAAGTCAATCCCAGATGAATCCAGGATTCATCAAGATCACATCATTAGGCAGAAAAATGAGCATCTTTTCCAAGGCTAAAGAAGCCTTCTTAAAAAACATATGGGAATCTTGTGTAAATAACACAGTATAAGACAGATCTTGTCCAAATAAGACAGATGCCAGGTCTGGTGCAATTCCGAAATGAGGAAAGCCAAGGGAAGCTCAGAAAAGCAGCAAAGTAAGTGACAATAATAGCACTAAGATGTTATCCACAACACGGATTAAAAAAAAAAAAAAAAAGAAGCACATACAGGAACACAGGATCCGAGAAACTAATGAAAAGAGAAGGGCCATAACTGAGTTTGAAGCAAAAGTAAAAGAATTTAATGTTCTTTTCAACAAGTCTTTATAGCTGATAAAAGATAGGGAAATCTTTACACTTATGTGCTATTTGTAACACTCTTCCGCTACTTTAAGGTCTCTGAAGACTTAAAAGAACTTCAAGGTCTCAAGTGCAGCAGTAAATAAGTTATCATAGCTGCATTTTATCCAGGACCAGAATGAAATGTAGCATGAAAAAGGTGACATACCTATGGACCCACTACTTTTATCCTCAAAACAACCCTGCTTTCCAAGGCAGAAGGAGCAGGATTTTATGGCGCTTGATCCCCACCTTTCCCTGGAGTTCCTTCTTTTATCCTAATGGCTTTTTTACCACATCTTTCTGGGGCTTTAAGCAATCCTCTCTGCTTCTAAAAGCCTATAGTGTTGTCATCATTCATCCTAATTTCCCACCTTTCTTATTCTTATCCACCTTGTCCATCTTGTCCATCTAATGTTTTTGGAAGGTTTCAAGTCATTCCTTTTGAAAAAACCTCATTTGTAACTTCCCAACAGGAGACTTGTTGGTTTTTTCCTGTTCTTCACTAGAAATCTGCATTAGATATTTAAGCTCTCAGTGATGGTGATGTCTCCTTTCAGGAATTCTCCCTGGCAAAAGGAAGGATGGAGGGTGGATAATAAACATCATGAATATTAAAAATATTTATAGGTGCTGAGGATGTAATTGCTTTCAAAATACAGTTCCACATTTTAGAGAATAATTTTCCAGCTTTAGTCATGCACATGTTAAGCATCAAACTTCATCTTCTTCACTAGTCAAGCATGAGAGATTTCTGAGGACAGTTGACCAAATACCAAAGGAGGAGAATGGCAAATGTGTTTAATTGAGCAAGGTTGATTCTGCTGCTGTTGTGGTGACAATGCATAGTGCAGAGGCTCACAGGACTAAAACCAATAGTTCTTTGGGCTGATTTCCTATGAAGTTTTTAGAAAGAAATTAACATAATTGGTTTGAGATTTCACTAAAGTTAGTGTGACTTCAAAGGGAAAACAAAGCTGTTTGGGTTTGAAGAAGATTTATTTTCCTCATTTGAACCATTTTGTTAACCCTAAATTAAAAGAAATGGTGAAAAAAAAAGTGTATCCTGTTTTCATACTTTTTCTTTCATTTCATAGATATCAGGGATCAAATTCGGAGCTCAGAAATACCCTTGCGGGAAACAAATGAAGTGACAAAAGAGTGGGAGGATAAGAGTTGTTATCTAAAATGTTCCTGACACCATCACACCCCTTCAAGCGTTTGTTAAATAATATATTATTAGTACATACAGCCTGGGAAAACGTCATTCTAAACAGATGCTGCAGAGAAGGAAAATGTGATGAGGGTGATAAGGCAACAGGCTGGGCTCAAACCACCGTCCTGTAGCAAAACCTGTTCAGTCCCACCTGCTCCTCGAAATAATTTAGTATTTTCCATCTACAGCCTCAGTATATTACAGTTCCAAGTGCAGCTTTATAAGGAGCACCAGTTCAGCAGAGACTTCTGATGCCCTGTGCAACAGTCAGTGCACTCTCTTGCCATCTTTCACTTGCTCTGGCAGGCTGTCATGTTATGTTTCAAGATGGCCAAAACCTTAGACACCCAAAGTCCTCGATGACCTTAATATCTGGTCTGAGGCAAATACCAGTAATGATCTGCATCTAGCTCATGTGTCTGTCTCCATAAAATCCGTTGGGCTAGATACTGTATGTGAAATACTAAATCTGACTCTGAAAAGACATCAGTCTGAGGTGTGAAATTTGCCCACTCACTACAAAAGGGCACCATGCTTTACTGCATATTACAGACTTTTTAAAAGTTTAGACAAGAACAAGGGTTTTAACCCTCTACCAACACTGGTAAAGCTGAGCTAGACACAGATAACAGCATCTTCAAGCAGGTTTGTAAGAATGGGAAGTCCTCTTTCTGTTTGGATCAGATATCGTAGACACAGAGAGTACAAATGATCTCAGTAGATATATCCCAGCTATAAAACAGGTGTGCTCTAAACGTTTGGACTTTTGTGCAGGTAAACTGAGAGTTCAGTTGCTGGTGAGAGTGGAAATTTTTCAGTGTATCAGCTGTGGTATATGCGGGGTGAGAGAAAGCGTTAGAGGTTGTCTTTAGGCAGGTGGATGTATTTCTCCTTTTAACTTTTCTACAGCTTTGCAGATCTGCCTGGTTTGGTTTAGTAAATATATCCTATTCCATTTTCCTCTGGCTTGAATTAAGTATGATTTTTGGGGTGACTGTAATTGGCTAAAAGATGATACTTGATACCTCCAGCTGTGGTGCTTAGGGTCTGGGAGTTATCCAGCTCCTGTGTCTGTCCAAAGAGTACACATTGAAACTGTACAAGGCATTTTGGGAAATGGAAATTTGATGTCCTTGGAGAGTTTCTTCCAGTTAGTATTGACAACCTGAAGAGTATTCTGATATTTAGCAAAGCGGTGAGAAGAACATCCAAACCAGTGGTTTCAAGGTTTAGATTTCTGTGATAATGAGAGGCCAGGAAAGCCTAGGTGTTTTTTTAAAATGATGTGGCCAATCTAAACAGAAGGTTTTCTGCATGGATTTGAATGTAAGATCTCATAGATTGCTTCAGAAAATCTTCATTAGAACTTTCTAGTCTGACTGCGGTGGGTCTGCCCACAGTAGCTATGTCAGCTAAAGATGGGACTTTGTTGTCAACATCAGCATATTAGTAAAAACGCTATTATAGATCTTAAAGAATTGGTGGTCTAGTGGTTTTTTTTGTTACTGTTACATATGTTTTGGTGGTTAGTGACAGCCACTGACCAGAACATACTGAGGCAGACGTTCTTGCTGATGTCAAGAGGGAAACATTGGAATCACTCCACTGCTGATGCCTCCCCACCTCACATCTACCCCATCTTCCTGCCACTTCCTGCTACTCCTGTGTCCAGCTAGCTCCCATCACGGTACCTCCTTTTGAACTCTGTTTCTACAACATTATCTCAGATTTTCAGCCTCATACTTAAAGTAGTAGCCAGTCCTCTATTGCCCTTAGGTATGAAACGGTGAAGCCCTATGTCAGCTGGAAGTTTAACTAGTGCTCTGGATAATACACTAAAGAAAGTTCTTGGCACTTGCTTTTAGCTACATTTTTGTAACAGATCAAACTCTTATGTCCATAAGAGTGTCTTCATTTCTTCCCCTTCCTTCTCTTCTGTAACAAACATCTTCAGGCAGAAAATGCTTTCAGATGCACTTGACAATAATAGAGGTTTTATCTCATTAGAAAGAATAAAATGTCAGTAGATACATTGGAGAGGAAAATATGATTTAATAGCCTAAACCAAAGCTCAGTGATGCCAGTGAAAACATCCCTATGGAAAGACTGCAAGAGAAGAGGCAAGTAGATATGAAGGCCATCTAATCAAAGGTCCCAGATATCAAATTTAGGTGATTTCTTTGAAAACAGCTTAGCATGAAGTTAAATACACCTCCACACATAAACAAACACGCCCACAGTCTTACATAAGCTTGGATTTGGTCCAAAAACAGGAAAAAAGAAGAATCTTAGAATGGTCCTTTGGCTTTTGTTAGAATTTTTACTTATCTTTCTTTACATCTGTGCTTCTTCCTGATAAGAGAAGTTTTCCTTTTTATTACTTGTTGATGTTCAATTTTTCTGCCTAAGATCATTCACAGACAACATTTTTTTTTGATCCTGACTTCAGAGAAAAAGTCAGCAATGTATTGAGAAAGAGAATTAAGCATTACATGAACAGAAGGGAGAGAGCAGGCTGACCATTGCTTCTCAACTCTGTTCTTTGGGCATGAAGCAATTCAGTCACGCATTGAAAAAATACTCCACTTTCTGCTAACCATTTTGACAATATAACAATATACTGTGGAGAAGCACATGCTGCTAAGGGGCATTCAGAATTAACAGGAAGATTTAGGTCATTTTCCCACAGCAAGTGTGAGGTTACTTGTTATTCCACAATCACTTGTCAGAGCTGTCACTTTCCGTGTCACTTCTGATTGCCTCTCTATCAGTCACAGAGTTGTTTGACATGGCCCCAGTCAAGGAAAACTGGTGAAAAAAATTTCAGTGGCTTCACTAGGAACTTGGAACGCCAATCACTTTGTGGTACATATTCTTCATAATCTCAGATTAAAAAACACAAATGTAAAAAAGAGCCTATATACCTCAAATAATGCAAGAATCCATCAGCTTTTAGAGCACAATCATTGTGAAAACATTGGTCGCTTTTTCCCCAAACATTTAGCAATTTTACTGGTCGCTGCCACCAATTGAAATATTTTATATTCCATCTGCGTGGTGTTCAGCCTGGCAGAGAGCAGAAACCGCTGCCAAGACAGTGCATCATTCAACCTTTCCTCTCAAAGTGGTTGAAATACACTGAATACTTCTCTGCATCCTTCTCTACTAACACAATTTGTCTTCCAGTTGTGGACACCTTCTATCCCATTACAATGCTCCTCATGTGCACTTCAGATAATAAAGTTTGTGGCGTTTGTGTACTTTACCAGCCATTAGTACCACCTCTTATTTTTATTATCTCATTTTTAACTTTATTGGAAGCCAAGGATGTTACCATAAAGGCTGTCTTTTCACATCTGAGCAGTGCCCAAAATCTTTCCTCTATAGTGGGGGCAATTTGGTCTGGTTGTCAAGGAGAGCCTTTCTGGTTCTGAGGAAACTTGCTTTCATCCTCTTGCGAATTTAACATTTTAAGTGCCTTCTCATATCTATCTTCAGCCCCTCATGGCCTTGCATGTCTTGTAACTTGTAACTGAATTTTGTCTTTTTGTGTATTTGACCATTTCCACATCTGTCTTCTAGTGGTGTTTACAATAGTGAGGACTCAAATGAATTAAATGCCCATTCACAGCCTTGTTGCAAAATTCTCTAGAGCTAAATTTTCTTCTGAGATAATAGTTCTTGAGATCCTCCACAGTGTACATCTGAAAGTTCTTCGACTCCTCGCTGTGTATCATTTCTTAGTCCTGCACTTCTTCCATTGTCATGTCTGCTATGGATAGAATTATGTGCAGCAAGATATGATAGCATCTTGACATCAGAAATTGCACAAAGCTGTCCAATAATATCTTTTGTGATAGTTCTACAGGCAGGTATAACCTGCCATGGATTTTGTCTGATGCTTGCCATTTTCTTTTGCAGAGTCTTATTTATTTCAACTGCTAATTCAATGTTGATATTTGTCTGGCTGGGGGAATGTGTGATGTGCTGTGAGTGAATTCTCATTGCTGAGTAAATTTTACAGTCTGACTGCCAGTAAACTGCAGTTTACTCTCTGAAAAAGAAAGGGCTGGGAGAGCAGGCCTTGTGGGAAATCCCCACTGCTCTGCCTGTGATGGCTGTTCTGACACTGTCAGACAAATTCCTAACTTTGCAGAAACCAGAGTAAGAGTTTGCAACTCTGAAACAGTGAAACAAGTAATTAGTCACAGTATTTGCTTCTGCTTTGTTCTGTGATCTGTGGGTCCACAGTGCCTGGATATTTTATCTTCCTTCTTATTTCCCTGCTTTTCACAGCTTTTATGAAACCTGGAGAAAATCATGCAAGCTGATGGAGGAACTAGAGTTTGTATGGAAATAAATTCTGTCTTTGTCCTCCTTACGGCACTGAGGACAACCTCTGCATATCTCCAAGCCCCACTCAATCACCATGCAGGGTCACTTGCCCATGTACACAGAAGCAGTTCCAGCTGGCATTGATGCTTTCCAGGTCTGTGCTGCACATTAGATTGTGTGAAAATAACAATATCCACATTTCCTCCTTGCTCAGGCATCACCTAAACCACTCAGACACTGTATGCCGCCTAAAAAGAAAATTATAGGAAAGTGTGAATATTTTTAATCCTTTCTTTTACCTGCTTCGCTGCCTAGTGCAGGATTCAGCTCTTGGGTGGCAGTGAGGATCCAAAATATCATTCTACAGTAGCTGACAAAACAATCTGGTCTGATGGAATTTTAGCTTTTCTACCTTGCTAATTCTAGTGGAGTGGACAAGACAGTGGAGGTCATGTGCCACATGCTGACTCCACTGTTTCCAATTCCAGGCACCAGTGTTGTCATCCTCAACTCTGTGCAGGAAACACAAGTGCTCTTTTCCAAAATCTGATTCCATATGATCTGCTCAGATGTATATATATGTATATCAATTCTATCCGAGATATGGTGGGGCAATTCCTCTCCTTATGAAACAACTTCCAATGACCAGTTCTTGCCAGTGTCTGTCTCTGGTTCCAAATATCCCAGCTTTGCCTTGAGTGACACTTCTTCAGTCTGAGACTTTGGCACTGGTCATTTAATTATGTCTAGAGAAATATACAGCTTCCTTACCCTGAAGTAGATACACTTCTGTTTATCCAGCTTGTGAAATCATTAATAGTGTTAAAAGAGATTTTTTGCTTCCATTAATTTACATTGAACCATTATTGCAAACAGATATTGCATTAAGTGAAGAGCAGCATACAGGAACCCTGTAAGGCAGGTAAAACTTTTCTGTTAACCAGTTAACAACTCTGCTGAAAAATTTTACAATGCACTGTTTGAGCTCAGCATTTTTCCATTTTCTGTTATTTTCTATTTCTTCCTGAATAGCCTGTTTCAGATTTATGTAGCTGATAAGCTGATGCATTCATGAGTTTTAGTTAACAGAATCAGCAGAAATTTTAGCCTTCATCTTTTCTTTAGTATTCTGCTCTGATTTTGCATTACCAAAGTAATTTTATAATTGGTCATGCTGTGTATTAACATAACTTTTCTTGATTGCCATATGGCTCTTCTCTGATCAGAGCTGAGGTATTCTTTGTACTGGATTTGTAACTGATGTCTCTAATACTGAGCTGTTTCTGATGCCTGGGTTTGCCTCTCCTCCTGGTGTCAGCTGCAAAAAGAGCTGACAAAAAGCTGGTTTTGTTATTTTTATTTCCATAAATGTAATTAATATTAACATTAAATTATTTCCTTAAAAGTACTGTTTACTTTATTCTTATAACATACTTTTTAGTTAGGCTTTAATATTAAAAAATTGCAAAATCATATTTGCAAGTGAAATATGCAGCGTATTTCCTGCACTATTTCCTAAATCCTTTTTTGTATTCTGGTGCTCCTATGGGTTTCTGCTGCTTTCAGGTTTCTGTTTCATTTCAGATTTTCCCTCTGAGGCCAGGTAAATGCCTGCCCATTTTCACTAGTCATTTGAAATATGAGCTCTGTTCCTACACTTGTGCACCCTTGTGGGCTTAGAAAAGATGATTTTGGCTCCCCAAACATTTGTACTAAAACCTTTTCTTTGTTCTATTAAACACTCTGAAATCTGTTGATATATTTATATCCTCTTCCATTCTCATAGATTCAATATTTTACATTTTTACATTGATGCAATGCCTTGTGGATTGGCAAATGCTTTTGAAAATTTGTTAATTACCTGAATTTAAGCCAGACTTATTCTATTACAATATTTCTGGTCATTGCTATACTCCTATGTAGCCTAGTAACATTCTTGTAATTTTATTATTGCAATCAGAAGAAGATTTGACTTTTACAGGATTGATTTCAATGTAGTTAAAGATAAAAATTTTATCAGCTACCATCATTAATATTTTCATTGTGTTGGAGGAAATGGTCTTCTTATTTGTTCTTTTTTGAGAGAACTTCATCATTTTTTAACTCCTGGATTCTGATTTTTGATCCTGCTAGCATCATATTTTGGATTTAACATAGGTGAAAAGAAACCAGATCTGATGGTCTTTCCATTTCTTCTTCCCTATATGCTTTTGTGTCTCTTATATGGCACTTTTTAAAGAGCTGTTCCCTAAGGATATAGTTGCAATGACTGTCCACAAACACTGTGGTTGATGTGCATTAATCTTTGGAATTTGACTGAGGGCATCACTTCTCACATGTGTCGTGTAAGGCTGCATTGCAGACCCCAGCAGCCTCCTGAGGTCCTGAGTGCACCCCAGAGACATCCCATCCCCTCCTGGGATCTCATCCCCTCCTGGGATCTCATCCCCTCCCTGGGATGTGCAACAAGCTCTCAGCATGTGCCCTGCTCAGGGGGAGGAGCAGCTGTCTCACATACCAGGGGAAGAATGGGCAGCCCTTGATTCGAGCAGTTTCTACATAAGGATCCTGGAGAAACAGAGCTGCCTGTGCCCACAGGTGAGGCTTGGTTTTTTCCTTCTGGAAAAGGTAAAGGAAGGGACACTCAACAGGGCTGATTGCTGGAAATCTCACTGCTCCTTGGCTTCCCCAAGGTTCCCATTCCAATGGAGTAGTGCTTTGTCCCATCCCAAACCACTCTTCTCTGAATGGTGGTGGTCTAGCTGACCATGGAAATGCCTCTGGGCCAAAGGTGTTTCTCCCTTTGCAGCTTTTTGTCCTGTCCTGGAGAAATGGACTCTAAAATTGAACATACTTCACTGACTGCTTTACAACCATTCTATTCTCAAGCTTTTCTCTAAAACAGAGAGGATGAGAACTTTCCTTTTTTTTTTTTTTTCTTTTAATGGGAGAGGTGAATATTATATTCTCACAAGCCTAAGGTATTTATGCCTCAAGTTTATAGTTCTGGGCCAAAATCTATGTTTTAATCCAGCTCCAGCTCATGGAAATAAATGTTCCAGAGGAGAATTAAATTCCTTTGCTGCTTAACACCTCAATTTTTATTTATTTCCTAATTCTTTTAAATGAAAGATGATGAAACAGGACTATAACGACATCACAATTCTTTTTGGTTAGGGAATTAGTATTGCTATTTTGTTTTACCTACATAAACACCCTTGAGACATTTTTTTCATATCGACCATCCATCAGAGAGCTTCTGGATAATGCAGTATCTTACCCAGTATCCTCTCAGGGTTGTTTTAAATATTGATAAGGCAGGGAAAATACATGCAGTAGTTAGGTTATTTTCAGAAGCTTAAAAACCAAGACGTAGAAGCAGGAAGCAATTTGGTCTCAGAGTTTAATGGCAGAACACAATAGAGACTCACGGATACAAATTCAACTACCGCAGTTGACTTATATTTAAAAAACCCTTTGCAAATATTGCCATGTTTTCCTAAAATCCTTATTCTAACTGACATGACTTCTATGGGAATGGAGAACTTAAACTGCTCAACACTCAGCTAGTGACCTTCTCAGTGAAGGAAGAACAAAAGTGGTAAAGGAGTAGGAATGGATAATGGGAAAGGTTTGAAAATCTGTTATGCAGAGGGTTAGAATGGAAAATCTCAAGTTTTATTCTGCTCAGATATCATGGTTTAACCCCAGCTGGCAACTAAGCACCACACAGTCTCTAACTCACTCCTCCCCTGCAGCAAGATGAGGGGAAGAGAAATGGAAGTCTAAAAGTGAGAAAATTTGAGGGGTTGAGAGAATAGCGGTTTAATAATTGAAATATTTTTTTTCTTAATATCAATACAATATTTTTAATAATAAATTGTAGTGAAAAGGGAAGAGACAGAGACAAACACATAAAGCACATGTAAGACAAGTGATGCAAGTAAAAACAGTTGGTCATGACTGACCAATCAATGCCCAGGCAGTCCCTCAGCAGTGGCCCCTGGTACCAAATTTCCCCCACCTATTACTGCTGAGCAGGATGCCACTATGGAATACCCTTGGGTCAGTTGGGGTCAGCTGTCCTGGCTGTGTCCCCTCCCAAGTCTTTGTTCCCCCCCAGCCTCCTCTCTGGTAGGGTGGAGTGAGGAGCAGAAGGGCCCTTGGGTGTAGGCCCTGCCCAGCAATAACTGAAACATCTCTGTTTTATCAACACTCTTTCCAGCACAGCCCCATAATAACTACTATGAATAACATTAATTTCACCCCAGCCAAAACCAGCACATCAGAGACTCAAAGATATGTGATTCCAGAAATGTGCTTTCATTCTCAGATAACAGAAAAGTTTTTGACTGCAGATGCTTAAATATTTGAACTCTTTTGGAAGATTTTATGTGTAAAATCCCAACCATTATAATGAATAAAATACCTTTCTCTCCCCCTTTTCTCATCTTTTTTCCCCCAAGGGATTTAAATTTGGCCTTTAATTTCCTTTTAACTTCAACTTGTTATATCTCATATATAGACCTATATTTCTCTCAGGAGCTTCTTCCCCCTTTTCAAGAATTATGTCTGGATCTGGAAGAAACTTCCAGTCATAAAGATCCCTCTTTTTTTCTTTCCTTTTCATTCTTGTGCATTTTTTATATCACTGTCTGTCTTTTTCATCTTTTTGAAGGCTTACTGCCTTCCTTTTGAAGCTGTTTTTTTTCTTTGAACAATACAAGAATTCACTGCTTCTGATACCTTTTTTCTTTTAAACTATTCTGTAATTTAGATTGCTTTCAGCACATATTTTATTTTAAATAGTAGTATGCAACTACACCAACAGGTCGAGAAAACAGCTCTTACTCTGCATGTTATTTATCTGTTTTCTTTTGTCTTCTTTGCTCCTTATTCCAAGTGTTCATATAATCAATGATTGGCAACCTTGTTATTGGCAAATCTCTCTCTGCTTTGGCCTGATCCCTTGCTTTATCCATTTTTCATTTCAAAGTTATTGTGCTTTTGACTATTGCCATGAGGTATTTGTTATTTGATGTAATCTGTCTACTTGGGTAGCTAAATTGAATGAGCAGTTTACTTGTTGCATTTGATATAATTCTGATGTTGCTGTCAAAATAATTTTGATTTTGCAATCAAAGTTGTTATTATTGACATATCTTTGCCTTCCAGTTCCGATGAGGGAGATTTACAATGAAGAAACACCTCCTCAAGCTCCTTCTTCATACCCTTTTTTTAAGGTTGTCTTTTCTTCTTGTTTCAGGCTTTGTGCTTGGGCTTCTGATGCTGCTCAGTTTCTCCAGGTCTGACACAGGTCCCTTCTGAATCCATGTCCTGTGTTCTCTTCCAGTGTTACTGGCACTTCAGAACAGCTTTTCTTTTGCTCACTGTGTGTTGTCATCTCTTTACCTGCCATTCCCCCTGCTCCCAGTGGAACTCAATGGAAGCAGCATTTCAGAATTAATGCTTTCTGCTGGTTTTCCAAAGGCTCCAGGTCACAGTCAGCCTCCCATCTGGATTTCTTCAGGAAATTCTCTGAAGATTTGGAGATTTCACTTAATTATCCAGTAAGTCTCTAAAAGGCAGGTAAATAAGTTTCTCAAATATATTTGACAGTTCAAAAAGGGGGGCTAACCAAAGGGATTATGATCTCTTTTACATTGTCAAATGTTGCTGGAAAACATGAGGAAGTTGGGGCGGGGGGGATTGCTAGTAGAGTTGAATTATTTTATCAGTCTGCATATCCATGGCTATGGGTCTCAAAGCGAAACATAATATTGCTCTTTAACAGCCTCTATTCACAGCCATGGCTCTTACTCAAGAGTGGCATACACCTGCATCATTCATATATACTTCCCTGCTGTATGGACAATCACATTATATGCCAAAGTTTGATTTACATCCCATATGTTGTCTGTTACACTTTTTGTAAAAACTCTTTTGCCTACAGGAGGTAAGAGCAAACTGCACTGAACAATGGAGAATCCAAGAATGAGCCTCACTTTCAATATTTATTTTCTCTTTTATTTTATTTTTGTTTATTAGTTATGGAAATACTACAGGTTAAGAAGAAATGTGTCTTTTCCTAGACTAGACCCCACCTTAACTAAATAACAGCCTTTTAAAAGAGATAATTTTAAGACAGTTCTGGAAGTACTCTTCTTCTGCTTTTCCACATACAGAGTGCAAGGCATAGGAACAAATAGGAATAGAAATGGTTCATTGACATGAATTGCAGTTCATAATCTGTCTGCAGGCAGATGCCCCAAACCATAGCAGTGCCACAATAGAGACCTTGGTGTCTGTGCACGTCACAGACTCCAGAGTAGTTGTCACCATCCTCATAAGACACATTCTCTTACAAATAAGTTCTTTCAGTGAAGATATGAATCTGATTCTGAGTGTCTCAGAAACCTGTTTAAGCACCAAAAAATCTTTTTTACTTGAGTGAGGGTGACAGACTCAATCTTGATGTCATGATTGCAGAGATGCCAGTAGAAGCCAGTCACTTCCACGCAATTTGGTGAGAAAGAAGAATCCCTGGTCAGGAGACACAGAAAATTCAAATTTTTGCAAGACTGACATTCACTCATAATGAAAAATTCATTCTATTTTGTGCAAATCTGTTCTTAATTTGGCTGCCTATAGACCATTTTAAATATTTATAAATATTAATATCTCCATGGTCAATTAAAAAAAAAAGTTAATGTATTGAAATCAGTGCATACACACATGCATGAATTTATAAAAGCTGACCTATAATATTTTAACAAATAACAGGCTCTTCACCCTCCCTAATAAACACAGATATAGACAAACCCTATACTACCCATCTGTCCCCAATTCTAAAGGCTCTCACTATGACACTTTCCAATGAATCATGATACAAGAAACAAGATAGGAATATTTTCTGGGGGACATAATGGAAGCCTTAGAAGATTATCTGAAAATCTCTGGGAAACAGAAATTCAGAAGCAGAAGGAAATTCCAGTTCCTCATATGTTCCTGACGTTCCTCAACACAACTCTGTTGTTCCTATTAGCAGAGGAAAACTTACAGCTTGAACTGAGGCTAAACCTACTCCTTTTTCTGTTGCAGTGTCCCTGAAGGTCTTCTCATCTTCCAAACCTTCTATTCTATTTTCACCTTCCCACTTCTGGTGTATTGTCAAGAGACACAGCTTTTCCAGCTCCAGGCTGCACTAACTGGCTTTATCAAGGTATTCTGCTTCAAAAGACTGTGAGAAAAGTTTGGAGACTTCACCTCCCAAGGTAACTATCAGGCCTTGATCAAATCTTTAGTCATATCTCAAACTTTCTGCCTAAGAGGTTTTTTTTTCAAAAAAACCTTGACGTGACTAAGTGAAAGTTAATAATTGTCTGCATAATTGGTCCTGTGTATTAAAAGAAAAAAAAAGTTTAATTAATGCTCATTTTGAAAATAGCTGTGTGTAGTTTGGTGTTTAACTAAGAGTGATTCATTAAAAAACGAAATTATCTGGAAAGTTCTGTGGCAAGCAAGCTTTCTCTTCAGATGAAGAATTTACTGTATTTTTTACAAGATCTGTTTCCTAATCTCAATCACATGGCTGCTCAAAGAATTGTAATAAAAACATTAAATTCCCTACAGAAAGATTCAGGAGTCTCCGTACTCAGGGAACAGTCATGAGTATCTGAAAACTGTCATATTAAGCACAGTTTATGGCATTACAAAGGGCAAACACTTCATGAAGTAACCATAATGTGGTGACTTCCAAGAGTCAAAAATATCATTGCTTCCAACTACTCAAACCTGAAAATGTTCAATTTACAAACAGAAATGGCAGTCTAGAAAAATTTCCAAAATTCATAAGCAGTTTCTCTGTAAGCACTCTAAGCACTTCATATTCCCCTTCTTCCCTTCACATTCCCCTTCTTCCCTTCATCCCACTGAACTACCACCTGGGTCCCTCATGAAGTCCACAACCTTTCCTGTCTGACAGTTCCATGGGAGATTGACCAGGCCAACACACTGCCTTTCTTCTGCTATTTCTCTCTCAGACATATCTGAAACACTTTTTTGTTCCTAGAGTTAGTTCTTAATCATGGGGTTGCAATCCATAGAGGTTGGTCATTCCAGAGCCAAGTGGGCCAGTCTATTTCTACAGACCTTTTTAAAATCTTAAGTAAACAAAATCTTAGTACAGGAGAATTCCTTTTCTCTACAGCAGAAAAATCAACTTGAGAAGCACAAGTAATGGGGAATAATTCATGATTTTAGGTACCACTGTCAAAGGAAAAGAGAGTATCAGATACACTTAGTAGAAACAAATCAAATTAGAGGGAAATTGGCTGTAAATAAATATAAGATACAAATTAGAATAAAATGTTTGTCTCATTGTTTCTCACCTAGATATTAAAGATACCAAGGCATTATTCTCAACTACTTGTCTAATACCTTACCTTCAATTTTATGTTTTCCATTATTCATAGTATATATGTAACACTTGGGAGTTGCTGATATTCCAGTATGATGTAGAAGTTTAGATTTTTACAACAGAAACATCTATGTTGTCAATCCCAAGGAGACCCAAACCCACTGAATTCTGCAGATAATCTAACATGACATGAATCACTCCTACTTTGGCAAGCAAATATAATGTAGAAAGTTACCTACCTGAAGAGAGCTGGTATCAATAATCTAAAAGGTGGGATTCACATGATTTTTTTTTCGTGATACTCAAATTAATTTCTTAGTCTTCCCCTTTCATCACTGAAGTGAGACTTCTACTTCTGAAGGCTAATGTTAGAGACACACCTTAGCACAGGATGACCCCTCTAGGATGCTGATGATAGTTGAGCTGTACTTCACTGCATGGGTGTTTTTGTAGAATTCAAACTAAAACAAAATGAAATGGTCAGTTATGTTTGTTGAAATATACAGTGGGAAGTTAAGAAATATTTAACTATTAATTTTATGCTAAGTAAAAACATTTTTTTAGAAAAAGCTTACAGTAAAATGTTTTAAATGTTTTTTAAAGGCTAGAGTATTTATTTAGGGTTTGGTTTTTTTAAATGCAGTTGTACTTAAAATATAACCCATGGATCATGCATAACCTTCAACTCTCCTTTTAAAAAAGTTCTGTGTTGTGAAACACTTGCCAATTAATTTGTTTCCAGTTAATTAAAATTAAACATAACCAGACAAAAACATTTTCTGATTTGCAGTTCTCCTCCTTAAATCAGTATTTTTGAACAATATGAAATGTGTGGTTTAATTAACAGGGAATAAGGCTCCTCAGTTTGGTCCTGTATCACATCTTGTATAAAATAATGTTTCTAATCCTGCATTAATTTACTTCCCACCATGACTAGCTCAGTTCAAAGACAAAAATTAATATTTTCAGGGCTTAGCTATGCACAGTTATCTAGGCTCCTATCTTTTAATCTTGATTTCTGCCCACGCCACAGCTCCCCAAGCAAGAGGATTAAGAAAATAGGACAGTGAGTGCATTACTATCATTGTACTCTAATGCATATGGAAGTTATGGGAGGATAATACAGTACTTTATCTAACCTCAGCCTGCTCCAAAGTACACTCACCAAGTCACATTTATATGTCCCACTATGTATGCTATTATTTTGTCCTTGCACAGTCCTTGACAGCAAAGGGAAATGGTTTGTGAATTTTGACATCCAGCTGTTACAAAGACAAGTGAGCTAAGACATAAGAACCAAGGATTTTTCCCATTCCTACCCACACAGCTCCTCCAGCCCAGTCCTTAAGTGAGTCATCTCAGTGGGGTTGGTATGAGAACAGGGTTAGAAAAAGTCACTTTTGCAGATACCAGTGCAAACACTGGTGCTATGTTCATGTTATTACTCCTTGGTATGATACTCCATGATGCCCTCCATCTGCAGATGCTGTGTTGGCAGCAAAACTGGTGTGCCTTTTGGAGTGGCTAGGAGTCCTATTCCATGATCAGTAACAATTTTTGGAAAAAGGAAGTGAATTTCCCCTGGATTGGTAATGCAGTGATGACAGCTTTCCATCCTATTGCCACTGGATCAGTTAAAGCACACAGTGTGTGTGAGGCAGTAGGGTAAGATACCCAGTAACTGGTTCCTCTCAAGATTTTCTCTCTGGAACACTGTTTTCACAAAGTTCATCCTTGTCTGGGAAAATGAGTAAACTCCATGACTAGGCATGTAATAGTTTAAAATTGTTATCATGTTAACATGTAACCCAACGGATGCCTTATTGTGGAAGTAGGCAAAAAAGATGGAGGAAAGGGGGGAACACAATAAAATTTGGTTCATGTCAGAAAAATAATGGCTATGTTCTATGTTTACACTTTCATTGTTTTCAGTGGCACATCTTGCTGCTGCAACCTCTGTGGAGTAGAATTCAGACGCTCAATCTCATTAAATTTAACTATGACTCCCTAAAGTTCTTCTTCCTAGAATTCCATTCAATCAAATGCTTAATTAATGACAAGTTCTCATTACTGTTTGATTCTTTGAAGTTGTTGTTCTACTGGAATGTATCTCTACTAATAAATACAGAATTAACTTTTATGCAAGTATGCTTCATTAAAAAACTGATACAGAACTGTAAACATTTTGCCCAGCAAATGAATTCTGCACATTCTGTCACATTACAGAAAGATAAAAATATGTTACTTAGAAAAAGAACAAAAAAGAAGTGACAAGGTTGGTTAGCAATGAACATTAAGCCAGAACTTTTTTGTTTTTGTATTTGGACATATGACCAATGTGGCATGCTAACAGAAATGGATATATTGGGCTAAGTCACATCACAAGGGATGATAGGTGCCAAAGTCACAGTTATGTTGCAGTTAATCATTGGCACCATTTTCTGTGCCACAGTCATTATCTTGTCTGATTTTAAGTTCCTGTTACAGAAATGTCTGGCTTAACCTTTGTGCTGTATCTGCCAGACCCTTGAGGATGCCTCAGACACCATGAGCCACTTCCAAAGTGTGCTAAGTACTTAAACACAGTTGGCTGAATTGAGTCCTTACCAACAGCTGCAAAAGCACAAGTGGCACATAGTGATTTAATACACCAAACCTTACTAAATTTGCAGAAAATTAGAGAAACCTCTTTAATTTATACAAAAGTCCCTTTATTTTCAGTACGTCTGCTTTGCTAAGCAACAGATTTTTTTTTTTCCTGAATTAAAACACTACAAAGAAAGTAAAATGATGTAGCACCCTCAAAAATACATACAGGTTGATAATTTCTGAAGCTTTTACAGAAGACTGGTCTTTTCAAGTATGCTCCTTGGATACTTCATCTATTTTTAAATCACTCTAATGCATTGTCTCCAAAGGAAAAAATGACCTCTTTGTGTTCTACACTTAACCACAGTATGCAGGAGGTCTGTCCTGATAATAACCATATAAAAATAGGCATATTGTGTCAGAACTGTGATACAGTTATTCCACTATTTTATCTCCTACAGTGGCCACCAGTGACTATCTGGGAGGTGGCATTATGCAGTAAATACTAATACTTCCCAAAAATACTCTCCTTGCCTCCAGCAGTTTATGGAAGGATAGATCCATTTAGATGACTCAGTGACTTCCAGAAACAGACAGCTGTCCTTGTAAATAGCAGTCTGGGAAGATTCTCCATCCTGTATCAAAGCTGCTGTCTTCAATTTTTTTTTTCCATTTGCCACTTGCTAATTTCCTTTAGGTTCATTTCTATTAGGCAGTTTGGTTTTGTGGAAAAGACAACAAAAATTTGATACCCATCCGTCTTCTTTAGGACACTTATTATTTATAGGTGTCAGAAATACCCTCCTGAATTGTCTGTTTGCAGGTTGAAAAGGCCTGCCTTGCACAGGATGCAGAACCTGTTCCAGACCTTTCATCACCTTTTTTTCTGTTCTGAAACTGTTTCTCACTTTTTAGTTTTGCTTTGTTGTTGTGTTTTTTGTTGTTGCTGCAGCTGTTGTTTTGGTTTTTGTTTTTGTTTTTTTAGGGGGAAGTTTTTGTTTTGTTTTGTTTTATTTTGTTTTGTTTTGTTTTGTTTTGTTTTGTTTTAAAGGGGGTGGGGATGAGGATATCATATCCTACAGAAGATGTGGACATACTGTGGACCTGTGAAGTGGTATAGTTATGTTCTTTAACTTATTTTTTCCCTATAATCCTGAATATTCCACTTGCTTTATTGACACTGCTTATCAGTAAGTTAATATTTTGACAGAATTATGTACTGTGACCCCAGGTGTTGTTCCTGAGTGATAACAGGCCAATCAAAATCAATCATTTTTTATGTAAAGTTTGGAATGTTACTGATTGAGCCTCACTTAAAATTTATCTGCATTGAATGTCATCTGTCTTTTTACTGCTTCATTATTCAGTGTTGTAATATCTTCCAGAAGCCATCAGCTTTCCTGTCTTCCTTACCATAAATTACTTAGTGTCATTAGCAAATTTTTGTCTCATTATTCACATCCCTTTCTGAGGATAGACACTGGGGAAATCTGCCACTGACCTACCTATGCTGTAAATCTGATTGCTTCCTGCTATCCCTGTTTTCCTAACAATTAACAAATAATTCAACCAGAATAGGAATTCCCATTATATACTGCAGAAACTTTATTTTGGGAAGATTACTTTATGCCTTTCTTTAGCTTTTTATTGAATATCTTTTGGAAGCTGGAATAAATATATTAGCAAGTCAAATAAATATTTTGTTATTAAGTCGACATATTTTTTGGTTCTTCAAAGTAGTCCTGCAGGCATGTAAGGGTTGAATTCTTTTCCAAAGGATACCTTGGCACACACCCACTATTTATCTATGTGTCCATCAATTCTGCTCTTCATTAAAGGTACTACTGGGTCTCACACCATTACTCTACAGTTCCTGGAGTCTCCCTTCAAAATCCATTGGCTTTACATTAAGCAACTTCCAGTTCTCTAGAGCCTTTGCTCAAGTATATTGATCATATCTATCCTATTCAATTTGGTTTATAATGATCACATCAGTCTTCTTACAGATGAAAATTCATGTAATATTTTTTATATAAAGACTATTAAGTTACACAAGATAGGATTAGTCATTAGATTCTGTTTATTGCTTCACTTTCATAGTAATTACAATACTTCAGTAGGAAAAAATCAAAATTCATCTTTTTAAAATAAAAATCTCCATTAGCATAATCTCTGTGAGACTTCATTTTCAGTAGTTCTCAATTGTTTCTGTCTCATGGGCCGCTTTAGGTATCCATTAGCATAAAACAGTACTTTCTTTTGTCATTCACTGCTCAGTGTTTAGCATTTTCTCTTAATCAGAAAGAAAAAAAAGAAAAAGGATTGTATGAATAGGTTTTACTACATAAGTATAAAAACCTGATACAAAAAAAGACATTCAAATATGCTTTAACTTCACCCAGTGCACCAGCACATAGCCTACTTAGCAAATAAATTATGACTTCACAGCTATAGAAGACCTGTTCTATTTAAAGCTATGGAATCAGGCCTTAATTGAATCTCACCTACTACTGTACTTGCATTGGGAAACAGTACCAAAAATGTGAAAACAATTACATGTTTCAAATTAAGATAAATAACTTACTTTTTTCACAGGTGAAGTACATTTTGCTTTTGAAGATTGGAACTTTTCCAACATAATAGTTTTTTGTTCAATGACCTGATATTGGCTTTTAATTCATTTTGGTGCTCTTTCAGAGCACCAGAATACAGAGTTAATATCAAAAGCATGGCCTTTGATTACTAGGGAAATTTGAGAAAACTCATGCGTGAAATACACGAAATATTATTTTAGAAATCAAATCAGCTTCTGTCTTTGGCAACACTTGCTGACGAGGCTGTTTTTTGTATCACACTACCTCTCTCATCAGAGAAGTCAAAGAAATGATGTTCAAAAGATATGTGAAAAGCATAGTACATAAGGGTCATTTTTTCAATTATTATTTGTGGCTGGAAAAAACTACGACATTTAATCTAAAGTATTGCTTTTGTTTCTCCCAATACATGTAGATCAACAGGCACACTGTAAAAAATGACTAATCCCATCCTAAAATGGGTTTGAGAGAGAAGAGGTGAATTGTTATCTCCTGTTCCTCTCATTCACAGATTCTAAAAATGGGCTGGTCACTGAACTATTTGATAATAAAACTTGCGTACAAGGAGTCCTACCCAGAGAAGCAGAAGGGATTCACAGTCTGTAAAAGCTTTCCCTCACCCTCCAATTTCCAAAACCACTGGTTTTAATAATATTTAAAATCAGACTGGTGACAAAAAGTCTCCCTGTAGTGATGTGCTGCTGCAAACAGGACAGCCCTACCCTGTGCTCTCTTCCAGACCAATAACTCTTGTAATGGCCTCGTGTCTGCTCAGGGTCCAGATCAGGTAAGGAAGAATCCCATGGCCCTGAGCTGTCAGAGTGGATAAAAAAAATGTAGAAAGCTGTTTAATACCCACAAGAAGAATGTTTTGATAAAACCATCTTCCTTATATAAATGGCAATTTCTAGAATAATACCCTCAATTTTACCTTATTTCTGAAACTAAATTTTCAGGGAAAGGATTTGGTTTGGTTTGGTTTAGTTTTCTAAAAGTAAATTTTTTTCTTTATTTTTTGAAGGCAACTGGTTTAATTTTAACACTGCAAAAATCTTAAGTCTTTGGTTAATAGTTTAAATAATGTTTCAAAAATTACTTAGTGAATGCAACACAACCATTAATTAATTCAGAAGAACACAGTTATTGCACTTTCATTTCATTGCAAAGATAGCTTTTTCCAGTCTTTAGTTAAGACAGGAGATTCCTTGTGATGGGTGCAATACAGAAATATGATCTATGTCAGATGGAGACCCACTGAAGTAAGATTATCTGCACTGTGGTCTGCATTCATTTTTCTAACACTGTGTTAGGATGTTCATGTTCCTGAGTCCCATCAGCTGAGCTCAGCCTCCATGCTGGGGTGATCTCTCATTTCTCATTTTGAACATGGCTGTCTCTGTGCTAGCCCTTGACACACTTACCCCCAAAATAGACACATCCAAGTAGACAGAGACAGAAAACATGACACAGGGGAAGCATCAGAGAAATAACAAGAGGCCTTAAGTGAACTTCGCATGAAGTGGATTGCTAATTGTAAATTTGGACCATGAAATCTGGGCCATCAAATTTGCTGTCACACAAACTGCCATCACAATTACTGGTTCCATCCTCCTAGTCCCGCCTCCATTAATTCCCTCAATATCTACATCCATCACAAGAAGCTGCTGATAAATAAATGTCTTGTGGTGACTTTATGATCCTGTACGCCCCATGTCTGCTTTATGCCCAGAGGAGACACCCCATTCAGGGACATTTCCTTCTAATCTCTCTCAATCTGAGACAATATACTGTGGGAGAAAGGTGTTTGAAGAGACAAGGTATTTAAGAGAGAAAATCAAGACTGAACACATGGAACTAAGCTAATAAACTATCCAGATAGCAAAAGAGATGTAAGAATCTAAAAAGAATTTCACCACTTCCAAAGATGATTGCATTTTGCTGCAGTTTAGCATCCAGAATTTAAATGTCAAAGGAATATAGCATTAGAGTGAGAGGTGAAAAGGACTTTGTGTGAAATGGTGCCAGAATTTTATACTGTAATGGAACAAACCCTATACTCAAATGTATTTTATTAGAGAATGTCCCAAAGCAAGATGATGCTGGGTCCCAGTCTCAGAGTTGTCCCAGGTGGAAAAGCAAATGAATTTACAGTCTCTGTGCCCTGTAAGTGAAACTGCTATTGCAGAGCCTTAGGAAGCAGAAGGGTTTCACCTTTATAAGCTACACTGGGGAAGGTTCAGGTTGAACATCAGGAGGAATTTCTTCACAGAAAGGGTTGTCAAACGTTGGAATGAGCTGCCCAGGAAAGTGTAGAGTCACCATCCCTGGAAGTGTTTGAGAATTGACTGGATGTGCCACTCAGTTCTGTGGTTTAGTTCAGGTGTTGGTGTTTGGTCAAAGTTTGGGCTCAATGACCTTAAAGAGCTTTTCCAGTCTTAATGATCCTATGATTCTATTAGTTCATATGCAGATTCAAGCCAATTCCTAATGGTACATTGCTCCTATTTCATGCTGAACTCAACTGTTAAAACAATTTACGGTCATAAAATCCCACTTGATCCAGCACAGCAATATGTTGTCATGGAAACTTGAATCTATCCAGTCATTAATAACTTTCTTCACACAGGAACTTAAGTGCCATATTTTTCTAGATTAAATCAAGCTACAAGTTTCCCATCTGACAGTAATATCAACAAGATTTATGGAGAACTGTTTCGTTAATGGTATGCCAATATTTAATCTGAGCACCATTTAATAAAAGTAACATTTGAAACTACAATAAAATTAATATCTAAACCATTAGATGTCATAAGAATTATATTTTTTATATCTTTAATAGCATCTAAAAATGCATCGTGAGATATATCTATATATTTGTTATAATATATAATTATATTTGCTTTTTGCATTTTATAACACTATAATTTTATCTAATAATACATTGACTTGAAGACTTTAAAAGTTTTATCACAGTGATGTCTTTATCTGAAGTATGTCAGTCGATTCTCATAAAACAAGAAGTAACCTCCATTCTTTAAATTGTATTAATAATTTTAACAAAAGTTTCTTTTATTTACTTGTTTCTCTTCATCTTGATCTTGGCTATATAGTGACTAGTAAAAATAAGCAAGTAGATTGATAATAATGTTCAGAGATGAAAATACGAGTTTTATGACACTCTGGGTATTAAAGATGTGTCAGAAAAATATCTGTGATTTTGGATGATAAAACACTGAAATTATGGTGGGGTTTTTTGTG
>VWZS01008008.1:766963-828408 GCA_013397075.1 Rhabdornis inornatus
TTTTTGTTTTTTGTTTTTTTTTTTTTTGGGTTTTTTTTTGTTTTTGTTCTTTTTTTTTTTTTTGGGTGTTTTTTGGTGTTTTTTTTTTGTTTTTTTGTTTTTTTACCAGTGACAGTCATTAGAGTACCTGACCTTTTTTTTTGAAACTAAAGAAAGGAATATTTTTGTTACATTCATTCATCTTTTAAGTACATACTTTGTGTGGAAAAGAAAATTTTGTGTTTTGCTTTGGATAAGGTTTTTTAATTTAAAAATGAACCTATTCAGAAGAAATCTGAATATTAGTGATTAGAATACACAATTTTGATTAAAACCTTGCCAATCTGCTTCCTGGTATCATAGTTTATTTGCTTCCCTTCCTTTATTCTTGTCCTATTTTCAGGCTCACTGACCTGTACCCATCTTTCATATGGTATCACTGACTGTGGGACTCTCCTGACATACTGAAGTAGCTCAATAAGAGCAGGAGAAGAAAAGCACAATATGTGTATCCTGATCGGGGAAAAAAAAAATTAAAAATTGCTGAGGGCAAACTGCAAATCCTGGGATATCACAACTTTTCAGTTTTAGCCAAAGATTCTGAAATAGTCTTCAGTTGTTTGCTTGCTATTTCTAAAAAATCAATAGTTTTAAAAAAAGAAAAACACTTTCCTGATAAGTCCTAGTCCTAGTTACTATAATAGTTTCTGTGGCCAAACAAATATAGAAGTACACCGACACACAGGAAGCCTATCTTTTATTTTTGATTTTCCCCACCCACAATATGACCAAGGGCACATCACCTCCCTCTGCTCTCCATTTCCAACTCCACATTTGTCCTATGTCTCTGTGCTCTTTTCCTTGAGGTCTATTCAAAGCACCCATGATTCACTTCAGAGAGCTGTGAATTTAAGAACTGATCTGATCTGAGCTCCTGGCCAACACAAGAAATAGTTTTCACTGTGAAATTCCTGTATCTGGAGCATTATTTTTCAAAGAATGAGTCTAGAGCCTCAACAAAAAAAAAGAGATGTTTTTTTCATAATTTCCTACTCAGTGATAGCAGTTAAGGCTTTGTCTAAAATTGTATTGTCTGGTATTATCTTCTAAGTACTGATTCTTATTAACTTCTATCTCCTAGATTAAGGAGGACAGTGGCATCCGAAATATCCACCCCTATTGGTAATTCTGGGCTTTGATTAAATCTGCTACTTGCTTCTTTACTTTAAACAGAATACATTCAGCTTTCTAAATCCTTCACTAAAAGGAAAAAGAAAAAATTCTCAGACCACTAATCATCCTCACAAGCCTTTTTCTGAATTTTCCAATCTAGCATCATTTTTATTGCAGGCTGGGATTTACTGCTGAACACTGTATCCAAAATCTCTCTCTCAGGTAACAGTTCCAGTCATGGTGAATCGAAAGGACTGGATGCCCATTTTAACAGGCAATTTTCACTTAAAAAATTCACAAGACACAGAAGTTAGTCAAATATGGGTATGGTTCAACAAGTTGTCTTGTAGAGAGCTCAAATCACAGCTGCTCAAATCCCATAAATATTATGGAAAGACAAAATTTTTGCCAGGACTGGGCATACTTGGAATCTAAGCAGGGCATTGAAGAGGGAAATGAAGCTGCAGTATCAGTCCCTATCACTTTTCCACTTAAACATTACCTGCTAGTAAGAAGGCTCATGGTGTAGTGGTTAGAGGGAGAAACAAAGAGTAAGACCCATTTCTTGCTCTGTTGCAGAGAGTTGCCTCTCTTACTTTTCCTGTAAATTACCTAGAGCCATTACAGGGGGGTCATTTAATTAACAGGCAAAATGTACTTCTACCTTATACAAAAATAACACATATAAATGCATCTAAAATGTGCAGGGTTGATTTTTTTCACTGGGCTGACAACCCTCTGTTAAATACTGATGTCAGAACTCTCAAGGATGACTTGTCCAAAGGAGTCCATAACAGCAAATCTGGAATCTCTTATGGCTGAGGCTGTTAATTTCCGTTATTCCTTGGAAAACAGGTTGCACCACTCAGGGACACAACTGCATTCCTAAAACTCAGGAGAAATACTAGAATTCTAATGTCAGGAATATCCAATAGTAGCTAAACTACAAATTCAACCATGATCCTGACTAAGGAAGTCTGCCTCTCTTGGAATTCCTTTCTATCATTCTTGAGAATATTTTAGTTCATTGAATGTCATTAGGGAAATTTTTGTGTTATTCAATATACTTCCTATTTTATTAAGATAATGACAAAGACAAGTTTCATTTTTGAAAAGCTGGTAATCCACAGGCATGAAACCTTCCTTGCTTCCATTCACCCTTATGCCAAAGGCTTGCTCAACAAAACTCTTTTCATGTGATTGGTTCACAGATTTCCCTGATGTTATGGATCCCGTGGAAAATAGATTTTGCTCCCTTCAGCATCTATCATTACTGCATTCTTATCTATCTATCTATCTATCTTACACAGACAAAGTGTATAATAATTATCTTGCTGTTTATCTTAGCAGCTTGAAAGTTATTTTTGTATAAATATCTCAACATGTCAGCAAAAAGTTGTATTTGATTCTCATTCAAGCACTTTCTCTGATATGCCAAATGCTCCATGTGAGATCTGTGGTTTTGTTGATCTGCTTTGGAATTCACAGTGCACAAGTGTGGCTCAGAGGAGTCTTGTACATGAGCTACAGTTCAATTACTGGCCAGAAAAAATTGCTGTCCCTGAATTCGGGGACCATGAAGATCCCCTCTTCTCTAGGGACACCAACTCCCTTCAAAGGAAAGAGGAATCAGTAGGGACAGAGATCTCTGGTGAGTGTTTACTCAATTGATTTTTGTATTCCAATACTCTTAACTGCATCTGTTAGAGCAGCACCAACATTCTCCAAGGGACAGAGGTAGTTATCCTGGAAAGCACAGTGCTTTCCTAAGCTTTAGTGAGGAAATAGAACTCTTTATTTGCATTTCCTCTGAGCTTTGTTGAAAAGGCATGTTCTTATTCTCCCCACTAAAGCAAATTTGAAATCAATGAAAGATTCTTCATCATTAATGCATTGCAAATTAATAACAGCTAGAACTCTCTGAATTGTAAATGGTATCTCCACTCAGGTTCTCTCACTTCTTGTAATCTTTGTTCAGTAAATGTATTAGTTTGTTCAGTTCTAATTGTAGATCTCCTTCATGATTGCCAGAAAGACTATTAATGACTGGTGAAGAACTATGAAGTTGCTAGAAATTATCAAATCCTTCCACTGCAGCTGATGCAATATCTTCTGAGGCCCACTAAAACCCAACTTTGCAGTATCAGATTTTATCTCCTGTATGACCTGCTCCTTTAAAAATGGAAAGGCCTTGAAATGAAGTAACCAAAGGAAAAAAATCCTGTTTCTTCAAGCCACACAATGTTAATGGTTAGAATAATAATGAGTTTTGACCCCACCACATTGTTATAAATTCAAACAAATGAAATCCTTTGGTTTTTTGAAGCACTATGAAGATAAAAACACATCCACAAACAGGAGAAAGAACCCATGCATTTATATCAGACTTCCAAGTGCTTCAGTGGCCCAGGCAGAACTGTATGTTAGAGCAGCAAATTTCTCCAGGTTTGCACACAGCCCTGATAGCCGTGATGTGATTTGCCCAAGAGCGCAAACACTTCCATCAGCAAGGCAAGGAATCCCAGGAACTGCCCTCTCTAGTGCAGGGATGGCACACATTCCTAGCCCTGACTTTCACAGATCTCAGGTGATGGACATTCCTAAGACTGATGTAGACTTAGGTGGAAGAAATGTAATATCAAAACCATGACTTGCTCTAGTATTTACCTATTTAACTGTCTAAATTAGAACTGTCTATTTCTTGTCTTTTTCTCAGCCTGTCTGTATCAAGTCTCTTCAATCAGTTCAAGCAAAGCCACAGTCTGATCAGCCACAGACAAGGCTGGGTGGTCATGATCCCACAACACCTGCTGAATTAGTGGAATCTCTGGCATTTTGTAACAGTGATTTCTCACTTAATTTCTGAAACTCGGAACAGGTCATGTGTTAAATTTAGTAAATTTATGAAGTGCTTGATTTTTGCTTAGTCCTGGCTAGGCTAAGTGGGCTAAATTAGCCCTAAACAGGGTAAGTCAGAAGATTTTGAGACTCATCTGAAAAGTTTTGGCTGAAATAGATGTTCTTGTCTGGGTCTGAGCATGTGATTACTCACTGGAACAGCTGTGCCAATGGAAGCTCCTATGCATATCCATAATTTAATCCTAATTCTTCATCTTAAATAATAGCGTAGAAAACTGTATATCACAACCATTGCAGACAGAATGGGTAAAAGTATGAGATTAACATACATGGAGTAACATTTAAAGCAATATACAATAGCAATACAGCTAGTTAGACTAAGAAATTTCTAGGACCAGACAATATCAGAAGCATGAGGAACAACTGAGCCAAGGCTTTAGATGAGCAAAAATTTAGAAGAAATCACCCAATTGCTAAGCAGACATAAACATAATCTTTGCCTGATTTAGATTGCAAGGAAACAGTGTAATCATATCTTATTACACTTTTATAGATTAAAATGTTTCAGAATATTGATTGAAGTTTAAAAAAAAAAAAAAAAAAGGTCCTGTCACTCTGAAAACTTTCATTTGTCCTTGATGCATGGGACTCTTTAACTTCCTGTCTGAGATATAATACTCTTGAAATTCAATTTCTTGAACTTAGATAATATAGGTAAGATTTCTGCACTAAAATTAGGTTTTTCTTTCTTAGGAAAGTTCTTTTCATTTTGTATTCACATTCCTTTACACACAATTCTTACAAGTAATAGCAGCACATGCATTTGCTATGTCATATCTGCATGGCGTTATTCATATTTACTGAAATGTCATTATTTTCCTGAGTAAAACTCTTCTCATCTTGTTTTCACAGAAATCCAATTTCCATGTGTGGCTTTTTTCAAGCTATGTGTTTTCCCAAATAATAGCAGGAGGTCAACTAATGTGAATAGAATAATACAGAAAAAAATAAAGCAAACAAACCCAACAGAATTGAGTCTTCCTTGTGGATTTTGTGGATTACTTTCCTTTACTGGTAACAAAGAGTACATTTATAGTACAGCTGCATCCATACCATGGATTTTTTGCCATTTTCTTACCAGTTAAAGTGCTTCTACTGTCTATATCTCCCTAGTGTGGAAAACATACACTTTACAGACCTGTTTTAATTCCATATATACCCTGAGTTTATTTAGGGGAAAAAACAAACACATAAAAATAGAAAAGTCATTCTTTGCTTCTTGTTGAACAAAATACAGCTCAGCATATCCCCCTGAGAAAAAAAAAACAAATAACTGAAAAATCCATATTAAGGAAAGAACAAGCAAGGGAACATTGCTGAGAAGGTATAAAGCACATCTTACACTGTTTCAGAGGTTAATAAAATTCAGCATAAAAATGTGGAGGAAAAAAAAGGTAAAAGAAAACCAGAAACAAAAGAAGGCTGAATGAAAAAGCCTGGCTTATTAACGTGCAGCACAGGTGTGAGAAGTAGTAATGAGCAGGGGCCTCCTATGATCTCATACTGTCTCTAAGTGCATCATCTTTCACTCCTCTGTTGCCCAGCTGGAGATGATAACCAGGTATCCAGATGATGGACTCAGCAAGGATCTGGTCACTCTAAGTGATGGGAAGACACCTGCAAGCTGGATGCAAGCAATGGCTTTGTAGAAATAGAGAAGCTCTTTATCCAGACAGTGCTTATGATAAAGTTCACAATTTCTTCTTCTCAAGTTCTTATCTGGACTGTCAAGTGAGTAAAATATGTTCCAAAATTACAGATTGTTGACCCCACATTATTGGTTTCTAAATCATTGGAAGCCAAGTCACGCAGTCTCATGTGTTCACATGTGGACTCCATGTGATTCAGGAATGTGATCCCAATCTAACCACATGACAATTTAGTAGGTATGAAAATGCCTCAGCAACCCTCTGGACTGACAGGCGACTTCAGGCTCTCCTAGGAATTCAGGGCTCTTTCACTGAGGATACACTTATGAATGTTTTGGAGAATAGGAATACACCTGTGCCAGAGATGTTGAGATAAAGTAAACCAGACTCAGTGCATGGAGGCAGATTTTCAGAGTCCTTAAACTATTTTTCTCAGCACTCTGATGGGACAGAATTCCTTCTGTCAGATCAATGCCAATATAAAATATAAATCCCCTTTATGAAGCCAAGGAAATGCAAAGGGCCTCTATTGTAAAAAGAATCGGGTTTGAGGACTACATGAAGGCAGGCAAATTAAATTGCATAAAACCAAATCACATAAGAAATTGATGGGAGAGGAATTTCAGCAGATGAGGTACCTTGGCAACAGAAAGGGACCTGCCAAACATCTCCAGATGTCTTTGTTGTTCCTGCTACAAATTAGAACAATTGAAATTCATCCCAGAAAAGCAACTTTGCTGGTCCCTTGGGTTTTTTTCACAAAGTCCAATCTCCTCCTCTACTTCGTATCTCCTGTCTTCTATCACACTGAAATGTGCTACTATTCTGAAACAGTTGGTGTTTCTGTTTGCTCTTCTTGAGCAGGGGTGGATGAAACAGGAGTGAGGGCTGGAGTGAGAGCAGGGACTGGTGCCTATTTTGTGGATTACATTTTTGATTCAGGAAAGTATGAACACCCACAAAGTTCTGTTCTGCTGTACAGGCTGGCCAAGTCTGATTTCTATGGCTTCCTCCCACTCATGTTTGCCTTTTTCAAAGGCTATTTTTTCTCTCTTATGTATAAGACACCAAGTCCATATCGCATAAGGTGGAAAAGGCCTTTACCTCCCCAGGCTTTGAGTTTTTCTGTTGGATTTTGTTTTTCATTTCAAAAATTCATGGTGTTTAATGGTCTCTAGCTCTTTCAAAAAAATAGAAGGCTTCTGTCATACTGAAACAGTAAAGAAGAAAAGAGTTTCTTACGGTAATAGAAAAATACACCAAACCTTGTACATAATGGAGTGCAAGATTTCTTTGTATCTGCCTAACTGAGAAAAAACGAAACTGAAGATTTATTTATTCGGTAACGAGTCTGGTCTGAATCTAATCCTTTCTCAGGACAAGTTCTTGAATTTACCCCTGTAAACCTAATAAACTCTGAAGAAGTGAATGGCATGTCTCTCGGGTTACATCAGCATCAATGAAACAAAGTGAAATAGGTATAAAGGTGAGCAAAAATGGGTTTATTTTTATAGCTTGAAGTACATTTTGGAAGGAGTGAATAGTGAACAGATATCTTGCTAAATTATGCCCTGGAGAAGCAAAGGGTAGACATATGCATACAGCCAATCATGTACTACCATCTATAATGCTCTTTTTGGGCATGTTCTAGTAACATTTACAACACAAGAACTTTATGCCCATCATCCACTAAACATTTATTGAGCCCTGCCAGACAGAATCACACTGTAACATGTGCTCATATCAATACAGAAATATGTAGCAGCCATTCAAAAGCAATTAAAAAAAACCAAAACCCACCCTGTTTTCTATTTCTTCACGTTAAAAGCAAGCCCTGTTTCAATGAATGTTTCAGCTATGTAAAGATTCTGAGATGGGCTTTTCATGGTTACAGAAGTCACATATTTTCCTCCCTTTAGAAGATATTCTCAACTATCTTTCACAGGAAACAAAAAAATATAAAGACCAGTTGAATTAAAATGTGAAAAAGTTAACAATTAAATGTGTGATATTCATGTTTATCTGATTCTCAGAATAATTTTATATCCTTCAAGCTAAAGGGAGCATTTTTACTCAGTTTATTGGGATTTATTTCACCACTATGAGTTCAATAATTGTTATGTATCCCATCAGAACAGAAGCATCCTCAGATTGTGTTGCAGCATGAATTAAGATGTTAAAGCAAGCCATCACTACAAAGATCCCATGCTATAGGAAGAACTAAAAAATGGATTTATGGTATGAGTAGAGATGTGCTGTTTTCAGAGAACAGCTCCAAATGAGATCTCCTCTTAGCCCATTTCATATTTGAGAAACCAGGATCAGGATCTGGGTGTGCCCTTATGCTAATTTTTATCACACTGCAGTTGCCTACACTGGAAACACTTAGAAAACTTTTGAAATCACAAATGATCATCATAGATGAATACAGTACAGCAAGAGCAGTCTGGCACAGGAAAACCAAACTGAGCTTTGACTTCTGCTCACAAGCACATTTTCTACTACTTTTATAGTGTCCATCATTTTTTCTTCATTACTGCAAGAATGTTTAAAATAAATCTGCGTCACTTTTTGTCCTTTTAATTTTCTTTTGGCTGAGGTTGATGCCTTTCAATTCATGTTTGCAATTCATGCTCTGCATACAGCAAAACTCATTCATAGCTGGGCTTTTTGTTGGCTTTTTCATGAGCCCTGGTATTACACTCAAGCTGGAGAGAGAATTTTCTTGAAACAGATTTGTGCTTTTTGGCACAAGGAAGACAACAACAAGCTGACCAAAACCTTGAACTACCCCCAATTCATAGATTAATTCCAATCTATATTTGTAAATGTTGGTGTTCAAAAGATCCTTGAAGGAAACACAACATGACCATCAGAATTGGGAATTTATGGACATCTACATCTCAATTTCATTAGTAAGACAAAGGTGCTAGACATTCCAATATCCCATTGGTGGGAGCAAAGTCTGTGCTGAGCAAAGGTTGTGAATATTTGCATATGAAGGTTCCAGATGTGACAGCTCATACATTTTCTTCTCTTATTTCCACCACAAAAAATAATAGATTCAAATCAATATCAGGATGCAAATATTTGCTCATACCTTACACCTCCTCTCTTGCCTGATTAAGATTCATTATATTATTGCTTTTACATGTTACTTTTCTCAGTCGTGTGTAAGGCAGAAGAAGCAGCAGTTTTGCCCATAAGATGCCACAATCAAATGAGTTCAGCCGTGTCTATATGCAAAGAATATTGCAATGTCAAGCATAAGCTGTGGTTAATTATTTAAGCTGTTAGCAACAAAAAAGTTTATTAAGCACAGAGTGTCTATCGACCACAAGACATTCCCTACCAGACTGAGTCAGCTTTAGAGCAGATTAAACTGTAGCCTCAAACTACTTAATAATTCCACTTTAATGTTTCCAGTTTGTCAAATTTTAATACTAAATGAGTGTGAAATTTTAGCCAGAGGTAAAACAAAGTTTCAGGACTAGAAAGTTGCTGCTGGCTGAGGGGAAAAAATGGCTCATGGAACCTAAAATAGGTTCTGATTTTATTGTGTTTACTCTATTTTGAACATAAGAAGAAACTAACAGAAAATGAAATGACTAATGACAACCAAAGAATTAATAACTCATAATAGTTAAGTCATAAAATAGTAAGTCAGTTATTTTGCCCTGTTTCATGTGAGGAGCAGAGAAATACATAATGGTCAACTGAGTATATGCTATACCCAAAATTTCTAACTTTAAAGTTTAGTGCTGTAGGATGATATTTTGGCTTCATTGAAGCCACAGTAAAACTCCCATTTGCAGCTTTTATATCACACTGCAGTAATATCTCTCCTCCTCAGAGTAACTTATGGCTTTGCCCTCCCACCAGTCCAATTGTGTTTTATAATAGGAATTTAATATCTGGGCAGATAACTCTACATTTTCCCTGATCAAATTCTTCAAGATGTTCTTGTATGTCAGTATGTCCTGACCTTGTTCTGTTGTTGACCTATACAGGCTGTGCTCTGTGCCTTGGCATCAAGGAGTGGACTCTCACAGAGGTCTACCAGGATTTTATAGTGCCAGTGCTTCCCTAATATTAGCATTAAATACTTTCAGGTGTCTGCATCAGGAAGAGCAATGCCAGCAGGCAAACAGAGGTGATTCTGCCCCTGTACTCAGCCCCAGTGAGCCAGACAGAGATCCTCAGTACAAGAGAGACAAGGAGCCACTGGAGAGGGTCCACAAAGGTGATTAAGGGATTGGAGCTTCTCTCCTACGAGGAGAGACTGTGGGATCTGGGCTTGTTTAGTCTGGAGAAGAGAAGACTGAGAGGGGATCTCATCAATGCATATAAATATCTCCAAGGCAAGTGCCAAGGGGACAGTGCCTGACTTTTCAGTGGTGCCCAGGGACAGGACAAGGATGAATGGTCTTAAACTAAAGCACAGATTTCACCTCAACATGAGGAAAAAACTCCTTACATCGATTGAAGATGGCAGAGCACTGGTCAGGTCATGGACTCTCCCTCTCTGGAGACATTAAAAACCCACCTGGATGCATTCCTGTGCATCCTTCTCTAGGTGACCCTGCCTTGTCAGGGCTGTTCCAGCAGGAGATCCCTAAAATTCCCTTCCAACCCTAACAATTCTGTGATTCAGTGGCTCTGTGACTCCACACCATCAGCACTTGATGGTAGTGGGTATTTACAGCATCTGTATGTCCATGGGCCATTTAGAAATAGTGTGGAGTGACTAATCTGAAATAACAAATGGAATCTTTGCCCACTAAAGTATGAAATTCGTGATCTGTGAGTCCAAGAATTGAAACTTACATGCTGCACAGTCCCTTCCTTCCTAATGCTGAGAGACATTGAATCACTGAATAGAGCAATCTGCTTTTTTATATCCCTTCTGCAGGTTTTGATAGACCACATCCTGATGTTTTCATATGGATATGAAAATCAGACTCTCACTGCTTACTTCATGCTCTCTGCTAATGGGTGGGAATAAGATAGCCATCCTTATTTAACTTTATTTTTATTAACCTTTGAAACTATTGGTCACAAATACATGCTGAATGGCTTCAAAATATTTTGGGGTTGAAAACTTTGAAGTTTTCAGGTAGGGCACAACACAAGAAAGCTGACTATAACAAAAGCCCTCTTGTCCATGAGTTTCCATCTTGCTTGGTACCTAGATGAAGTCCTGAAGAAGAGCAAATTCCTGGTACTGCACTGCCCTCCACACACTGCAGATAGATCTCACCAGGACACCCCAGGCCACATTCCTGTGCTTTATTCCTAGTGCCTGGCAGGCACTGGGCTGTGGATGGAAGTCAACATGGCATGAGTCATCTTGGAGGAGAGGGAAGTACTGTGCTGTGAGTGGGAGGAAGCATTTGGATGAACTGGCAGAAGCTGTGCCTGCCACAGGACACAAAACTCTGTCACTACCCCTGAACTCCACTGCACCAGTGGCTGGAGAGAATTCCTGACTTCACTTACCTGGTGACTGTATCACATCTCCTTGGTAAATGTGTCTTGGTGGTTTTCTCTGAGCTCCTGACTGTGACTTTGGATTGTGAACAGGTCAGGGCCACCTCTGATGTGGCAGGTGTTTGGGGATGCAGCTAAAGTCTTGTGACCACGTAAGAACACTTGAAATGCCTAAGGTGATTGATTAAGATTCACTGTGTGGACTTCAGGTCTTTTCTTTAGTTCTGTTTCAGGGTGGGCTGTATCCAGGGTATTTTTTGAATCCTAGAATCATATAAGGCTTTAGGTTGGATGGGAGTTCAAAAATTCCACGTGCAGGGATGCCTTCCACTAGAAGGTGGGGGACAGGGAAAGGACAGACAGTCTCTGGAGATGTCTATCAGAAGTGTTTCCTTTGCAGGTGCAGAAGCAGATCTGCAGAGTGTGATAAGGAAATTTTCTGATATATTAGGTGAGAGCTTGCAACACAGCACGATGGGGAAAAGAATCCCTTTAAATGATGCTTGCTGCAAAAATTATCCTAGCTGCAAAGTCTGTCCAGTGACAACATGCCCTTCACAGATCTCTTATGAGGAAGTGCATCTTCAACATTTACATGCCCCTTCTGATAATGAAGAGGGGAAAGTGGAACTGTCAGTAAGGCATCTTGGCTCAGTGGCTGGGACGTAAGGTAAGGGCTCAGGCCTGCACCTGCTTCCCTGCAGTGTCACATGTTTTCTTCCTTTATCTGCATTTTCCCATCCTGGGGGGTCTGCAGCTTCTCCCTTAGATGTGATGAAGCAGGAGCCATGGAAGCACCAAAAATAAGCATTTCCCTCAGCTCAGGCTCTTTTCTTTAGAAAAGCTGCTTTCATCCCTTGTGGCAGTTTGTCAGAATTAGAATCAAGTGACCTTAAATGTGTTTATCTTTTTATTATGCAATTATCCACATTGCAATGCCCTGTGATTTCTTTTGTGACTTAATCCTCGTAACTGAGTTGCAGAGCTATCCTAGAAATAGACTCAATAGGGACTTGGGAATAGTAATAATTACAAACCTCCTGAGTGTTCCAGTCTCCCCAGTTAATGTTTTAATTAGCTATTGGTACTTAATTCACTCCTAGAGGCAGTTCATTTAAACCATTGCAAAATAATTTTTAAACTTAATTCAGTTTTTTAATCAGGATAGGAAATCAGTGCTTAAAATATCTAGAAAGTTCATGCTTTTCATTCACATTTACAGAATGAGTTTCACAGGGTAAAGGAAGAGAAAGATGATTTTCATTTTAACCACAGTTTTTCAGCACATCATCAAATAAATCCTGTGCTTAACAGCCCCACCTCCTGGTGAAAAAGCAATGAGAAAACACATTTTACTGGCAATGTTTTCTGATCTAGCTTACATAATGGAAATGCTTTTGTTTTTTATTTTGCGTGACAGCTCTAGAGCATGTTTAGAGCTTTTTCCTTTTTTTATATGTATTGCCTCCTTTTTTTTCTCTCACATCACAGGGATATTATTCTCTAATTATTCCTTTTCTCTTTAATGTCTCCTTTAAAATAGATGAAAAATTTACTCTCTGATTTTTATGCCTCCCCATAGATAAATCTAAAGTTATAAATCAGGAAAAACCCAATAGGATCTGGGAATATCTGAAGCTGTTCTTGGGTGTAATGTATTCAGGAGATAAAGCATGAGACCACAAGGAATCTCAAGATGTTGTAAATTTTGGAGAATAAATCATTATGTATCAGGAAACCATTATCCAGTCGCATGGATGAGCCAGCACCCACCCTGAGGAAGGATATTTCCCATGTGATTCTTTACTGTGCCAAAATCTAGGTTCCCACTTAATATTTTTTTTCACAGTAATCTCCTAATAGTGTATTCTGATACCTTTTATCCTCTTTCACTGATTCCTTGTCTCCAGAAGCAGACTTATAAAATTTCTATGAACCCAAAATAGTTAATAACAAGAACAGGACTGCCAGCATTTGGGAGATGAAAGCAGCCTACATTCAATACTTGGAAGCATCATGAGGACAATGAAAAGGTCAGTGACTTCATTGCTAAACAGAGCATGCAAGGAAGGAGTGCAGCATGCTCATGGAGAGGGGCTGGATGTTTCATCATGGGAGAACTTCAGTATAAATCATGAGCAAGTTCAATTAAGATCTGCCAGTTTGACTTTTCTGATTCAGTCTCTGCTTCAACCTCTGCACCATCTTTAGGGCTTGCCAGCACCTCTCTCCTCCAGCTACCTGTCAGCTCACCTCTTCCCCAGTGTCAGGATTCACAGCACTGTGGCTGGCCCTGCAGCACCTCACAAAGTGGAGACTGTGCTTTGCTGTGTGCTGCCTTTTGAGCAGGGCTTCTCAAGAGCAAGAATTATAAAATCATGGAATACAGAAAATAGACTACTCCTGGTCCTGCACAGGACACCCCAACAATCCCACCATGTGCCTGAGAGCATTGTCCAAGTGCTTCTTGAACTTTGTCAGGCTTGGGGCTGTCACCACTTAGCTGGAGAGCCTTTCCAGTGCCCAAACACTCTCTGGGTAAAGAACATTTCCCTAATGTGCAACCTAAACTTCCCCTGACTCAACTCCAGGTCAGTCCCTTGGGTCCTGCCACTTGTCATCAGAGAGAAGAGATCAGTGCCTGCCCCATCTCTTTCCCTCACAAGGAAGCTGTAACTGCAATGAGGTCTCCCCTCAGTCTCCTCCAGGTTGAACAGACCAAGTGACCTCAACCACTCCTCATATGGCTTCTCCTCATGGCACTTTATTGCCCTCCTTTGTATGTTCTATAATAGCTTTCTATATTTTTTATATTGTGGTGCCTAAAACTGCCCCCAGGACTCAAGGTGAAGGCACCTCATTGCAGTAGAGCAGGACAATCCCCTCCCTTGCCTGGCTGGTGATGCTGTCCCTGATGCCCCTCAGGACAGGGAGATCCCTCCTGGCTGCCAGGGCACTGCTGGCTCATGTTCAAATTGCCATCAACAAGGACCTTTCTGTGGCATTGCCCTCCAGTGACTCAGTCTACCCACACATCCAGGTGCAGAATCCAGCTGTTGTTTTTGTTCAATTTCATATGGGTGGTGGTAAAATCACTCTAATTTTTCCAAGTCTCTCTACAGGGCCTCCTTATGCTGCCTCCTGGACAATTTGTGTCTGGTTGGGTGGGAAGTGGCGGCAATGTATTCCTTTTCTAGAATTAAATGCAAATTAGTCTAATCAGGGAATGCACTGTAAAGAAGCACAGAGACCCAGAAGATTGTGCTTTTACAGGTATCAGCTAGTACATTTATAGTGGAATCTCTCCAGCAACAACATGTTTAAATTTCTCCACCTGTCTGTAGGATTGAAATGCCTCTGCTAATACTTTCCAGTAATATGCCTTTTAATACTAATCAAGATCAAGCCTGAAGTTGCAACACAACACATTAGCATTTGAGGAAAATATTTTCTACTCATATCTAAAAGAGGCAAACCAGCCCTGGCCACAGCATTTGGTTCCACATAACCACTATTCCATTTGCAAACTTAACAAAATGCTACATTAAATTTCAGGCACTGTTGATTGCTCTTGGGGTGGTAATAAAAAATCAGTTGTAGGGTTTTGTTTTAAGGAAAAGTGTAAGAGATGTAAAAGTAATACATGCCATGATTTAAGAGGAAATGCACCTGGTTGAGAGGCACAGGAATGTCATGGGGTGACAGTTTCAAAGGCTGAAGTCCCATCCAGGCACGTCCTTTCTGTTGTTCAGATCTCCCATCACAGATTGCTTGAGGCTGCCTCGAGGAGTCTCCTCACTTTGTTCACTTCCTTTTCAAAGTATCAACAGCCCTCCCTGGTTTGCAGTTTGTTACCGTTTAAAAAGTAAATTAAGTCACTGGGCAGGAAGAAGGAAGCAAAGATAGGATATCTGTGCACATGCCCTGAGATTTAATTGAACCTTTTATCTTGTTTAAAAGGTTGCCTACAGAAGGGAATAAATGAGAATGTTACTGGTATGTGGACTTCAGTTCTGCCAGCTTCTAAATGCACAAGCATACAAAACATCCTGGTGCTTAAATAAATTGCCAAAATGGGCTAATTTGATTCACCTCTCACAGAAGCAGACCCTGAGAGTATCCCACCTTATCTACTTTACCTATAACACTAACCCTCAGTGCAAAAATCAAAATTAGGTCCATTGATCCAATTCAGTCCATATTGGTGGAGAATGAAAACCATTTAGGACTGAAATAACTGCTGAAGTTGACTCTCAGTGGCCACAGCATGAACCACTTTCACATCAGATATTGGACTCGGGAAATGTCATCAAAAATATTTAGGAAAAGGCACTGAAAATGAAGGATTTATCCTCTCATATTGTGCTGGACTGTTCAGGAAGATTGTAGGCTTCCTTCCATGATGCACTTAGCCATATGAATAAAAGAGGAGTTTGTTTTTTCAGGCTGTCAGGGAAAAACCTCTCAGGGAATGCTAAATTAACGTTAAACCACTCTGTAGGTGCCTGGGGCTAGTACAGGGGTAATAGTGGCAGGACTCAAGAATTTAAGGAATGAATCTGAAGGTTGTATATACCTGAAGCAAAAAAGAAATTCTGAAAAAATATGTCATTGTAAGTATGCCTTGTGATGTAAAGTATCTGAAACACAAGTGGGAATATAATGTATAACTAATAAAAAAAAGAAACACATATATATTTTTTTTTCTCCGTAGAGTCTATCTGATCTTGCAAAGTAAGTGATTAATAAATTGTTCATGAGCAGCTCACTGCAGTATTGGACCTTTGAGCTGTGTTAGATTACTTCATGAAAAGTGTTGAGACTGCTACGTGGACCCCACCAAAGTAAAAATTTAATCAAAGGAATTGTTATGTGAGTGAATTCTTTTGCAAATAAACAATTCATGCAGTTTATTATTAAACACTAAATATCCTTTAATAGTTGCTTCCTAATATTAATTCCTTTGGGCTTACTATTCCATTCACATTTTTTTTTGTCATGTGTTTAAGTTGGATGTTGATCTACTGCAATTTTTCACAGAGAAAACACAATTAATAAATTAGTTATTATCAATTATTAATATATATAAATAATAGATTAATGTTAATAAATTAATTATACAGCCAGTAGGCAAGAATTGAAAGCAAATACAAAGTTGATTCATTCAAAGTGCAGAAAGTATTAAGAAGGATTAGGAGACCAGTGCTGCCAGTAGTGGTTTCTATGACTTTGAGGAAGCCCTGTCACATTGGGGTTTCTTTATTTCCACTTTTGCTTCTTCATTGACCTTAACTTATCTTAATGATCAATTTTTGCCAGGTGTCATCCACTTCTAATCTTGAAATGTTGCAGGAATTTTTAGAAGATTCCCAAAAATCAACCTTTCCCTGTAAATTTAATGAGAAAACAGTGATGTTGGTAGAAAAACTAGTCAGCTTTCATCATGGGAGCACACAGGTTTTGCCACGAAGTCACAGGAATGCAAGAACAAGAGTTCTTGGAGGAGTTGTGTTCTGCTGACTTTCTTCTTAGCATTTTTTCGTTTTTAAGAGTTTCACACTCTCAAAGATATCAACAGGCTAAATTAAGCAATTCTTTGATGACTTTAAGGTATCTGGATACGCTAGGCAAAAATGTCACCCTCTTTTCCAACCCGGACCTGTTTTCTTGGATTTGAGGAACAAGCAATTTAAATAAAATGTAGATAAAGCAATCTTCAAACAGCTGTGTATCAGATAAAGTTATCTTCTTCAAGCTGCTCTGTATCAGAACAAATAACTATGAAGTTGTGAGCATTGGCTGTCCCATTGTACTGTTGGTTTTCTCACTGGCTGTGACAGAAAGAAGCTTTTCATTCTGGATTTCCATAAGCATTTTCCATCATGTTACCCCGCAATGGTGCAACCTATTAACTAAATTTTTTGCTTGTTTTTCAGTACCAAAAAGAAGAATCTTTCTAAATATGACCCTCCTCCAGAACAAAATATATACAGAGTCTGGCTTTAGCCTAAGCAGACAGATGACAAGAGCAGCATATTTAAAGAGAAATGTAGCCTTGGGAAAGACTGTTTGCAGTCCCACTTCCAATACACCTGTAAGGAGCTGTGTTATTCAAGCAAAACAAGTTGTTTCAGGTTCTGAAGTCAAACAAAAACTTCTGAAAGTTTGCGTTAGAAAATAAGTGTAGCAGAATGGAGAGTATCTTTTGAATGGCTCAACTAACAGAAAAAAAATATTTAAATCTTCTTTAATTTAATTTCATGCTAAATTAAAAGGGTTTGGGTAGAAAATAAACAAAGAGAATTTTCCAAATGCTGCTAGAGATGTATCTAAGGTATTCCTCACTGGAAAACCATGTCAGTCTCAGGAGATTCCCTCAGATGAAAATAGTTTCAGGCTGCAAGATTCTTAACTAATAGTTCTGTTCTTATGTTTTTGTGGTCTGGAAGAGGAAGATAACAGTAGGAGGTAAAAGCAATTAGATAGTGATACAGAAAACTTTTAGCAAAATCACACCTGTCAATGTGCAGTCATGGCCTATGACAGGTCTCTTCTTCACCCTGATACATTTTGAAAGTTCTAGGACTGTTTTTTTTCCAGTCTAATATTTGCTCTAAAGGGATGAATGGTGTTGTGTATCTTGTAGGCTGCATAAGTGGACACATTAAATCATTTAGGCTGTTCTCTGCAAAGCATCTGTTACCTATTTGCCTGCGATTGCTGTGGGTGAGACTCACTGGTGTGGGTGTCCAGGGCTCCTGCACCAGCCCAGGCTGCAACCAGCAGTGAGGATCCATCCCATCAGTGCAGTTACCAATGGTCTGGGGGACAGTAGGAGAACCATTTCACTCCAGATAAAAGGATTGCCCAGATTATGTTTTTCTCTTGATGCCTGTGTGTTTTAAAGCTTGATTATCATCCTATTTTTAAAGCTTGCTCCAGTTAATTTCAAAAATTTCTTCCTGTTTTGCTCAGCTCAGAAGAAGCTTTCCTTTCACAAACATAGTGCATCAGAGAAAGTTGTGCTCCATGACATGGATAGGGTGTTGTGAGCCAGCTGCTGCTGCTACCACTAAAGGGCCTTGCCAGCTTTCCTACTTATTTCTTTCCTTTTTGATTCATTATTCATATATCGAGAAAAGTATCTAATCTAATAAAAATATTAAGACTCTATCTATGCTTTTTACTGCCTTTTTTTTCCTTTCCAAAGTTTCAGCAAACCTATTGCTGTTTTATAACAAATGTCTCACTATGACAGTTAAAACTTAGAGAAGGTAACACGTGTTCCTATTCTTGAGGGAATTATCTTCTATGCTTTTTCCTTTCCAGGAAATTCTTCTCCATTCTTTTCTAAAATGAGAAGACTAACCATGAAGGCAGGTGCTAAGCAAGAAATAATCAAGCACACAAGCATTTCAGAGGAGAATGTTGGATGATTTCCACTGAACTTTTTCTCACCTGTTATTGTTTCTTTCAGACTCCTTGTGAATAAGTGCCTACTACAGACATTCTTTTATTTGGAACAAATTCCACAAAGTTTATAAGGAAAAATGGACTATGAATGAGCACCCCAAAATAATTGCTTTCAAACCTCACTAGAATTTTTGAATGGGTGAATTAAACTTAAAAAGACTTTCACAATGATGAAAAGGAAAGGGATGATACCTTTTTCTGTGCAGCAGAATGTATTCTCTCAGAAAGACAAAACAATTTCTTTTTGAAATGTCAGAGTCTATCCACAAGCCCTTACATTCTTTTTAACACAAACACCTCTCTATAAAAGATATGATTATTTTTCTTATACTTTGATACTGCCCAAAATCAACACATCTTGAATTTGAAGGATACTTATGTTGGTATGATCACTGTGGCTCAAGTAAAACATGAATTATTTGAATCAGCCCTCCAATCTTCTTCAGTCTTCATTGAGCATGATATCATGCTCAAATATTATGATATAGTGCTTAGAAAAGAAGTAGACAGCTGAACAAGCTGGAATCAGCAAGAGATTTCTTATCTACCACTGATGATAAGAGCAGCGTCCACCATGACAAGAACTCAGTCTAGAAGTGGTAGTATTGGTATTACCATCAGTAATTAGCCACTGCTGAGTCTTTCCAGTACCTTGCAGCACCTGAAAGCTGTAGCACAAATTTATCTGTGATATTTATTCTGCAGTGCTATTTTTCCCCTGCTGGAGGGTGATGTTATTTCTGGAAAACTTGTGCCTTGACCATGGTCTGATTGATTCAGCATCAAAAATCATCCTGTGTTTCACTCACAGAGCAATATTTCCTGGAAGAGCTAAGTAGATAGTCCTAATTTACTTGTCCTGATCTGGGAAATAAACACTTTTCTTTAGGTACAGACTATTTTTTTTTTTTTTACAGCTCCATTGCAGGATCATGACCATTCACCCTCTAAGCTCTGCAAAGGTCAAGGACCTGGTGGCACACTCCCCACAAGGATGGAGGTCAGCCTCTCTGACATCAATACGAGTCAAGCCTGTCCTTACTCATTCACCTCCTGCACCCTGCAGCAGCTTTCCAGGGTCACACAGGAAGCGTGGGGTAAAACCAAGGGTCTAATGAAAAACTGATTTTTAACTGTTTCAAGCTCCAGACCAGAAAACAAGCATTTCTCTTCTTGACCTATTTGAAAAGTGCAAGTCAATAGCTTGAGTTCTTTCACATATACAACAAATACAATAGGAAATGGGAATTGGAAATGAAGATTAACATTCCTACTGCTTCCGTTTTTTTCCTTTCTTTGTCTTCTAGATGAAAAAAAATCGAACTACTGCTTTATAATAACAACAAAACATTTGGTGTGAATAGAAAGCTTCGGAGGAATTGAAAGACAATCTTAACAAACACCATTAAAAGTTACCAGACATACTGCCAAGGAGATTGTTAGCCAGCTTATGAAATTCTGGATAAGTTGTCCCATCCACAATTGTAAGCAATTTTTGAACCATTAATGCTCTCACTTTTAGTCAGTTAAACCTCATAAAAAGCATCCTATAGCTTTTGGGAATGAGTGTAAGAAAGAGAAGTTCTACAATATGAAGCAAGGATAGAATCCTGCAACAATAAGAGATTTTCAAATAATGGAGCAAATTCGCTGGAAAGTATTTCTTGATTGTGCCATTCTTTCATTTAGAGGAGCATATAAGTTAGACAATGCTGGCAGAAAGATGTTATGTCTTTCATTATGCCAGCCACAACAGATAGAAAAAAGGCTAAATTATTGATCTGCCAGCCCTTTTTTCATGTCAGGTCATGTTATGTTGCTAACTTCCATATAATCATGGCACTGTTGTTATAACTTCCTAGGCACGTTACATAACCAAGGTTAATTATTGGGACCATATTGCCTACTTCAAACTTGTGGGACTAGGAGGTCTTACAGGCAGGATTATTCAGCTCTTGGTGCTCTATGTCCAGCTGCAGTTTATGTCAGTGACACAAGTTACTACTGCCATAAAGCAAACAAACAAAAGATTTGGAGCTGCATACTGAGAGGAAACAGGAGTGCTAAAGAGATTTTATTTCTCTATTTCCTCTCTCTTGAAATCAAAGAGCCCTAGAGAAACATTTAAGATTTATCATAAATCTATGGAAGCAAAGTCTGGTCAACACAGAAAATAATTTGTATTTGTGAATGTACTTGTGTGAGCCTACCCTCTGCAAAACTTATTGCAAACTCATTTACATCTGAACTGTTAACTATTCCATTATTCAATTGTACCATTTAAATATGTGGGTTGATCTAGCTAGAAAATCTTTGAAATTTGTTTTCCTCAAAGTGTGGGCACTGGAGCATTATACTCTCCAAGTGATATGAGAAAATTAGATTCAGTCTTGTGAGCCTGCTTGCTTTGAATGAAATTCTGCTGTAAATACAAGAGTTAAATATGGTTGGGAGAGGGCTTTTATTGTGGGTCTGGCCTGTTTTGTATTTGTTGCTGAACACACGTAGGCAGAAGTATTCGTGCTGCACTGCAGTAAAATCCAAAATATCATTAGAATGTATGTGTGACAGAGAAGAAAGCATCATACTCCAGGATTTTTCCATGAAAAAATAAAGACATGAAAATTAAATAAATGACCTTTACATTTACTTATTTGGTTATGAACTTTGCACAGAATCAAAGAAAACCATTGTCTTAATTCACTTATTCTCATAGAGATGCATCCCTGTGATGCCTTATAACCTTTCTAATGAACCCCTTCTTCTGTCACTACAAGACCTGAATCTGTCAAGTATTTTTGATTCCTAGTCTATATTAAAAAAATCCTGCTTCCATGCACAGTTTGTTTCCCTTTTCCTGTGAAACGTAGGGATTTATTGTCTGTGACCTACACAGTTCCTTATTTCCTTGCTAATAATTGGATATTTGCAAGACATGGTGAAAGTTTGGAGAGGGGGAGAGAGGCAGAATAATCCTGAAGTGAGATCAGTATTCAATGAGGACAATTATGAGATTTTCTGAGATTGACTATGTTTCAGTCCTCCCTAGCTCTCAGTCATGCATAGATATTCACACTCTAATGAAGCAGAAATAATGAAGCAGAAAGAGGGAAAGATGTTTCCTTACCCTTCCCACTCACTCCAGCATAATTCCACCTGCGGTTAAGTGTTTCTTTAAAACGACAGTATAGTTTTCAGGTGCCCTAAAGCTTGCCTGTATGATGCAGAATTGTGAGGCTGAAGCTGTCACATGGAACAATTTATATCTCTGGCTTACCTACACCCATCCAAACAGACAAAAAGAAATTTCACTGCATCCAAATGCCAATCTAGGAAGAGGAATAAAAGCCAGAGCACAGGAAGGTAGAATTATATCCTGCACAGTCACTGATTCTGACATTTTCATGCAAAACTCAGCCAGTGGAAATTTCAGCTTGGATGCTATAGGTAATATACATTAGTAGGAATTTGTACTGCCAGTGATGGAAGAGGTGCAGAAAGATCTTTTTAAAATTTATTTACTAACCTGATTTATTTTTTACTTCTGTACACATCACAGGTGACAGCAAGAGAGGAGCACTGTATCCTGATGTGGTTGTTAGACTGGAGAAAACTGGAATAGATACAAAAAGTTGTTACAAGAATAATTAGAGGACTGATGTACATGCTTTTCTGTGAGACACCTGAAGAACTGAATCTGCTCTGCTTTTCAAAAATGACTGAGGGGTGAGCTGATCACAAAATATTTGTGTTAATGAGGAGAAAATAGAACTCTTTCATCTAGTGAAGAAAAGCCTAACAAGAATTCATGACTACAAGCTTCGGCCACACCAATTGAAATAGGAAATTTGGCACATAGTTTGAAAAATGAAGTTGATTGGCCAATAGTTCAAAACTCCTAAAGGAGAAGCTGCACACTTTGGTTACTGTTGGATGGTAAGTTAAAACTCTCTGTAGGGCTACAAGTTGCAGGTAATTGAATCCTAGAATCAACACTTGTGTCACACCATGTGCACGCTCCAAGCCAGGACACAATTCTGCTTTTTTGTGTCCATGATAGTGCCCATCCACACCACTGCTTTGTCCATCCACACCACTGCTTTGTCCATCCACACTGCTGCTTTCTCAATCTGCTCATTTACCCCAAGAGTCCTTGGATGTCATTAAGACTGTTTAAAATGCAGATCTGGAAGTCCATATTTGACATTCCTAGTCAAGACTATTTGAACTTTGGTCCTCGTTCACTTTGCATTTTATGTGGCATAAGACCATGTTTTATGGGATTTTCCGTTTGCATTAAACCTTTGTTTCAGACTTTGGGCTTGATGTGACAAAAAGGCCATGGCTTGGGATAATCACCCCTGTCAACCTGCAGACCAGTGCCTTGCACACTTCCTTTGTTACCTCAATTCTTTTTATACCCACTGACATCCAAACAAGACAAGGAATGAAATAGTTGGCCTCAGGCAACAAGGGAAGTTGCTATGCAAACTCTTCCCTGGTGATGTGATCAGTGATGGGATCTGCTATGCCAGGGATTTTGAATTTCACTGTCACATGACCAGTTTCAATACCAAGTCTTGTTTTCTTGAGCATCAACTGCTAGTAGGCTTGCCTTTAGAATGAACCAGCAAAATCCTTCTGAAACAAAGCACGCATGTGGTCCAGATTGTTCCAAAGAAACCTCTCCTAAGGATGAGACTGGGACTTGCACTACTGAACATATGGCCCCATAACACTATCCCAGCAGATTTGCTATCCTCTGGCATCATTATATGTTCTCATGCTACACTCCAGGACAAAAAGCTGAAAATAGTGTCTTAGAACTCTGGGGGGCTATGGGATTGTTCCAAGAATTATGGGATGAAGATAGAGCAATTTCACTGCAGACAGGCAGCCCCCAGCTGTGAGTTGTGACTGCTTTGCAGAACTTGATCTGGTGGTCAAGTGTTATTCCACAGAGTGGACACATTTAAACAGCATATGCAAAACCATCTGTGACGCTGTGAACACCAAAAGAACTAGAAAGAGATCATATGTACAATTGCTGCTGAAAAGAGAGTCTGCAAGAAAGGCAAGTTTGTTAATGACAGAGTTTGTGTTCGGCCTTCAGCTGGGCTAGGGTTCATCTTCTTCCTAACAGCTGGTGCAGTGCTGTATTTCAGATTGAGTAAGAGAATAATGTTGACAAAATCATGATGTCTTGGTTGGTGCTAAGCAGTTCTTACCCTGAGTCAAGGACATTCAGTGTCTCGTGTTCTACCAGTGAGCAGGTGCACAGGAAGCCAGAAGGGAGGATGGCAAGGACAGGAGACCCGAACTGGCCAAAGGGATATTCCACACCACAGAGTTTCATGGTCAGTGGCACTGGGGCAAGTTGGCCAGGAGCTGCTGATCACTGCTCAGGGATGGGCTAGGTGTTGGTCAGTGGGTAGTCAGCAGTTTTTAGGGCATTACTTGATTCTCTGAGCTTTTATTCCTCTCTGTCCTTTTCTTGTTAATAATAATAACAATAATAATAATAATAACAATAATAATAACCATATCAACAACTATAATAATAATTACTATTTCCATATTACTTTCTTTAAATTATTAAACTTATCAGGGCTTTTACCATTTTCTGAATTTTGTCCCCATCCTACCATCCCACCAGCAGCATAAAGGAGGAGTGAGCAAGCAGCTTGCAGCACTTGGTTTCTGTCTGGTGTTAGAGCATGGCAGACTGTCACTACATCCCAAATGGAAAGAAAGCATATTGAAGCTGAGCATCCCAATGCTTTTTCTGAGGCCATTTATTTTTTATAAGAAATTAATATCACCTAGATCTTCATGGAAAAGATGACTACCAAAAAATTACATGATTTTTTTTATCACCAGTGAGGACCAGAGTGGCATGATTAGGATGGATGATACCTGGGCTTTTTTCCATTTTAGTGGGGATTTTTTTAAACTCTTTGATCTCTTACACATTTCTAGTAATTCAGACAGATCCTATGCGCTTTGTCATCCTTGACTGGTATGGCAGGGGTAATAAAATCGAATAAGGTATCAGATAGTGAGGCTACATTGCCAGTCAGGTCCCAGAACAGATTGCTCAGAAAGGCTGTGAGGTGTCCCTTTCTGGAGATATTCAAGAACCATCTGGATACTATCCTGTGCCATGTGCTCTAGGATGATCCTGCCTGAGCATGGAGTTTGGACCAGATGACCCACTGTGGTCCCTTCCAACCTGAATTATTCTGTAATTCTGTGAAAATGCTAAGATTTTATGTTGATTATGCTTCAGATATTTTATGTCCAAGAATTCAGCATTTCTTATAAATGCATGGATTTCCTGTAACTGTGACAGTGCACATTTACTAAGTTTCTCTCGATAAAACAAAATCCAGGATAGAAAGTGGTCGACAGTATTGTGAAGTCAGCAACAAGTAGTCTTACCTATGAAATTATAAAGGTGTTACCAGAAGTGTCATGATTTCTCCAGATGGAATTTCAAAGAGCTGAGATGCCAGGACCTGCAGGTTCAGGTCAGAGGAAAACACTGAATCCTGCACATGTACCATTTCAAGTTACAGACCAGAGCTCTGAAGATTTCCCAGAAAGAAAATAATATCCAGGGATTACTTCACTAGTATTCACACGGTTCCTGTGGGTAAATTAATGAACTGCAGCTGGTGAAAAGGTGCAGGCATTTCCAGGGGGTTTTCCTGATGCCATCCTGTTGTCATCTGCTCCCCTTTCATTTTGCACTTATTGTGCAAACAGCAGCATAAAAATGTGAGTGAGTAAAGCTGGGGTCAGATTTGGCTCTGGCATTAATGATTCTATCCCTACCTCCAGGCCACACCTGCTGAGTCAAGGTCTTAAGAGGGTCTAATGAGGCATGAGGTGGCCCCTGAACAAGCCACAGCAGCGTGAGCCAAGACAGCAGGTTGTGGCAGGAGGAACTGCCAGGTACCCAGTGTGGCTCTGCAGCTCTGCTGGTCACCAAGTGTCAGGCACATCCAGGCACATTCAACCCCCTTGGCACGGTGTGAGCTGAGTAGCAGCTGTGGAAAGCACTGCTCCATGAACTTGGCCAGCCCAACTGGTGTCAGCTGTGCTAGACCACTCTCCAGTGTCCTATGATCCTTGCAGTGCAATGGACTGAAGCCTTCCAGCTGAGAAGGAGCTCAGCTTGGAAGGATGGACAGAGAATCCTGCCAACTGCATGGTGGGGAGCCACGTGCAACAAAGCCTGTTTTGACCTTCTGTGTGTTTGCCATCCAGAGAAAGTCCAGGCTAAAGCTAGAATCTGTGAAATTCTGCAGAGAGTTATCCTCTCAGAGCCCCTAACTGGCACAGCAGAGAGAGTTAAAGATTACCATATACCAGCTAATAAAAGCAATCTTCTTTCTCTTCTCAGCTGTACTTTCATGTTGGTCATAAAAATGTATTGCATAACGGGGAAGCGAGAACAGATGTCCATGAATGTTGCTTTTATCTTTCTTCACCATCAGACTTTTTTAATTTGTAGTACAGATTCAGTAATGAAATCATGTTTTGGTATCTTCAAATCAAGTTTGGATGACTTTTTGAAAGAAACATTGTTTTGCCAGACGCACCAGATTCAGTGCAGAGATCGCTAAATGAAACATTATGATTGAAGAAAAACTGATTATCCTACTCATGCCTTTTAACCTAATACTAAGTGCACCTTTGGTTTTCATTGTAAACTCTACAATATTTGATGTGTGCCTCTAAAATTGCAAAGAAAAAAAATAAAACTATGATTTGACTACATACAAAAACGCAAACACCTCAGTGTTCTTGTGTATCCCAAATATGAGAATTTTTAAGACAAACTTGTATTCAGTTTATGTTTTGGATTGTTTGTTGTAGGTTATGTTAATGAATGGCCTGGCAAAACAGGAGTACATCCTGACAGAGCTGAAAAGTGAGAAGATAAGGGTGCAGAGAAAACAGAATTTGTGTTTGGTGAAAAAAATCCCAGTGAGATTTTTTAACAATCCACCTTATTACATTTGTTAACTAGAAAGCTGAAAAAAAGGAGGCCAAGCAATCAGTAATAAGAAATTTTATTGGAAATACAAAATTATGGTGCAACATTACATATACTTAAATTGCTCTTACTGGCACCTCACCTTTTGACCAATATTACCAAACAGACACTTTCCTGGGAGAGGTGCCTCTCCCCTCATCTATACAGTAAACCTCATCTCAGGGCAGATAATGAGCTCTGGAATTATCTATAGGACTCATCCAAGCAGATTATCCACTTGCTTCAATATGTGCACTGGCTGCCTGTGGCTGCAGCCAGTAATGTCCATCTTTCTTTGAAATCTTTCCATGGTTTCAGAGCCACAGGCACGACCTTGCAGAACTTGTACTATTAATGAAATCATTAGTCTTGTCATAGCAGCTGATCCTTAACTTACAGATATTTCAGTTTCCTAGGTTCAGAGTCATTCATGCAAATGACAGCATGACACAGAAACGCAGTGACTGTTCATTCAAAGAATAAAAAAACCACAATTTCAATGAGAAGAATTAAGTTCTTGTTTTGACATTGCTCTAAATATAAAGCCTTTTCAGTTTTTCTTTCCTTTATTAAAGCACTAGATCATGACATTTAGATGACTGATGAAAGAATATATTTTACTTTTATTTTTCTATTACTGAGGATTAATATGAGTAATGATCCTAGAGATACACTTATTAAAGTCTTCTGTTCCCGTGAATAGCAGTGGTAGTCTCTGTGTGAGTAGGGAAGGCTTCCTGCATATTGCCTGAAGATTCATTTTATTATTTTGGTATATTAGCATGATTTGTAGAAAGTTTTCTTTGCTGTTAAACATTTTTAGATTTTTCTCATCGCTGCAGAGTCCTTTGCTAGTTGCTGATTCTCTAGTAGAAAAGACATTTGAGGATTCTTCTTTTCAACACTTCATAGAAAATCCAAAAAACACAGGGACTGATCAGGAAGAAAGGTCAGTTGCTAATAGGAAAGGTTGCATCAAAAATACTCTTTTTCTCCTCAGCGCCGCACCAATCGCAGCAAAGGACACGCCAGCCTGTCAGCTCTGCTGCTGTTCTGAAGAATGTTCCCTCCTGCTTTCAAATCTCCCTATACAAATAAGACTTTTTGGATGGCAAAAAAAATAATTTCAAACAGACACAGAGGCTAATAAACATTTTGAAAGACATAAGGAAAAAAAAGCGTTGGAGAAATAGCTGGAGGAGACTCCATCTGGAGTACTGCATCCAGCTCTGGTGTCACCAGCAGAAAAAGGACATGGACCTGCCAGAACGAGTCCAGAGGAAGCCCATGAAGATGATCAGAGGGCTGCAGCACCTCTCCTGTGAAGGCTGGCTGAGGGAATTGGGGTTGTTCAGCCTGAAGAAGAGAAGGCTCAGAGACAGGAGCGCTTATAGCAGCTCTCCAGCTCTTGAACAGGGTTCAATATGGGGACAAGCTTTTCTGCAGGGCCTGTTGCAATAGGACAGGGGATAATTACTTTAAAGAGATGGAGGGTCTATTTGGGTTAGTCATAAGGAATAAACTTTTTTACAAAAAAAGCCCTGGCACAGGTTGCCCAGAGAGGTGGTAGATGCTCCATCCCTGGAAATATTGTAATGCGCTTGGAAATGTGATTTACAAGCAGCTGAGTTTCTCTGCAGCCCTGTTACAATTTCATCTTCAAAGTTATCTCTGTTTTATTTTTCGACTACAAGATGTTCTCATTATTGATATATCAGCAACCTCCACATAAATTTTGTGGTACTGAGTGTTCTTTAAGAATACACAGTGATGGATTGACTCTGGGTGGAAAGAAGAAAGAGAGGGAGAAAAGGAGGAAGGGACAAGTAAAGGAGGAAAGAAATTAGGGGGGAAAGAAAGAAGGAAGCAGGTATGCAGCTGGAAAGGTAGTTAACTAAGAAGTATTGGCAGCAAGAAAGAGCTTCTCATGCTTACTTCTGCAAAACACCTGAAGTTTATATGTAAACTTTCTTTCATTCCAGCAGCACTAGGTACAGGCTCAGGTGCCTTATGTGTCTGGCTGTTTGCAGGATGGCAGAGTAAGGGGATAACTGCTGTATTATCCAGGAGTTATCCTCTCTGTTTTACAGTCCTTCTGACACATTACATCAAAGCATGGCTGTGAATTCCAGTGTCTGAAATTACATGACAGTAGTGATCACTTCCACATCTGGAGCATTTCTGGGGTTCCACAGGTGCTTGCACTTAAATTTGAGCACACACAGACTAGATCTGATGTTTACAAGAGAGCACCAGTGAGAGCTGAGGGCATGGATGACTGCTCATGTGAGGGGCATGTGGAGAGAAGGTGCTGCTTTGGCTGGGTGAACAATTGGCTGATTCATATTTATTACATTTGGCTTGAGATCCCTCTCCTCCATTTCTTTGTTTAAATGTTGGAAATTTTCTATGGAAAAGACATTCTGTGGAGGCATTTGCAGTTACAGGAAAACACTGGGAAGAGCAAACATCTCTCATGGAATTGATACAGTTGGAAGGGACTTTAAATAACATCTAATTCCATCCCACCTAACGTGGGATGGGACACTTTCCACTACACCTCAGATTTCCATCCAACCTGGCCTAGAGCACATCCAGGGATGGATCATCCACAACTTCTCTAGGCAAGTGTGCCTATGCCTAACCACTTTAACAGTAAAGAATTTCTTCCTCATGTCTAACTTAAAACTGTCCTCTTTCAGTTTAAAGCCATTTCCCCTTGTCCTGTCACAGGATAATAGAATAATAGAACTGTACACTATCCTGAGTCGGAAGAGATCCACAAGGGTCCTCGAGTCCAACTCCTGGTCCTGCATAGGACACTCCAGCAATCACTGCACGTGCCTGAGAGCATTGTCCCAATGCTTCTTGAACTCTGTAAGGCTTGGTGCTGTGACCATTTCCCTGGGGAGACTTTTCCAGTGCTCAACAAACCTCTGGGTGAAGAGCCTTTTTCTAACATCCATCCTAGACTTCCTCTGTCACAACTTCAGGCCACTCCCTTTGGTCTTGTCACTGGTCACCACAGAGAAGATAGCAGTGTCTGCCCCTCTTCTTCCTCCCACCAGAAAGCTGTAACTTCACTGAGGTCTCTCCTTAGCCTTCTTTTCTCCAGGCTCAACAGACCAAGTGGTCTCAGCTGCTCCTTATAGGGCTTCTCCTCTAGACCCTTCACCACCTTCACAGCCCCCCTTTGGACATTCTCTATCAGCTTTATGTCTTTCTTATATTGTCACTTCCAAAATTGCACAGAGGACTCAAGGTTAAGTACCTTGAAGTGAGCATGTAGTGAGCACTCATTACACGTCCTTGTGAAAAATCCCTCTCCAGATTTCTGGACAAGGACTTGTTGGGCAGTGCAGAGAGGGAAGACCAAGTGATGTCATCGAGGTAAAAGACATCACTTGTTCTCCACTCATCCATCAGTGCTCTAACTTCATTGTGGAAGGCCACCAAACCTGTCAGACATGATTTGCCTTTAGTGAAGGGCAAATTTGCTAATTTTTTTATTATATTAAAACAGTCATGTCAAATAGTAAGTGAAATATTATCTTTATTGAAATTAGACATTGTTATTGAGTTTGTTAATGAAGGGTTGGAAATAAAAACTGGAATTAACTTGGATTTCTTAGATGTACAGGGGTTAAATATTATGTTATTTTCTTTTTTTATTTTTATTGGATAATATCAGTACTCGTAAAAAATGAAATTTAAAACAAGAAAGAGATTTTCTCAAACTTTAAATAAATAGAAATTAAAAAACCAATCTATTTATGATTGCACGGTTTATTTTTTTGCTATTTCTTTATGGGATTTTTTTTGTTTTGGTTTGCATTTTGTTCATTTTGAAATAAAAATTTTCTCTACAATCTATAAACTGATTCCATAATTTATCAAAAATTCTGACAAAAGTGGATTACCAGAAAAAGTAGAATATCTTTTCCTGTGTAACAATTTCAATTTTTTCAATCCAATCTAGATTATAAAGATTTTCCTAATGTACTTTTTTAAAATCCCATGAAAACTAAACTTAGTGAAAACAAAATGTAGGAAAAACCAACAGACTTTCAAAATATTTTTTAGGTTTTTTTCACCAGTAGCATTAGTATTTTCTTAGCACTTATCCAAGTCTCCAGGCAAAAAAAAGGAAGGTCTTAACCCCCTCTAAAAGCAGCCCCAGGAGAGACATTGGTCTCTTTGTGACAGATCCTGATTTTAGTTCCTTTATGGACATAAAAGGGTACTGCAACTCTCTTTTAAAGATGCAGCAAATTTCCCTTTTGAGTCTGGATGGCAGTGCAGAGGCACACCTTCCTGTCATTGTCTGTCCTTTCCGTGTTCCTACCCAGCACACCACAGTGCACCTGCTTGTGGTGGTGTCCTGCTGCAACCTGCAGTGATTTCTATTCCCAATTATTGGTACTGGAGACCAGGATTCCTCACTGCAGCAGGTAAAAAGGGTATTTCTTATTGGGTCAGACACATGGGAAGCTCTCTCTCATTTCCATTTTCATTTATTTCCATTTCCATTTCCATTTAACAGCTCCTCTATGTATATTAAGAATAAATATAATTTTTGATATTGAGAGCAGCATTTCACAAGGTATGGGGGTAATAAATTCTTAAAGGATGGACATATTTCTTGCTCATATGTACAAATGCACAAGAAGTGCTGGAGGCCATGGTACAACAGCAGAGCTATGATGTAGTGGCCATCACAGAAATGTGGTAGGATGACTCACATAACTGGAGTGCTGCACTGGATGGATACAAGACCTTCAGAAGACAGGAAAGGGAGAAGAGGTGGAAGGGTGGCCCTTTATATTAGGGAGGCTTTTGATGCCATGGGTATTGAAACTAATGATGGTTGGTTTGAATACCTGTGGGTAAGAATTAAGGGGAAGGCCAACAAGGCTGACATCCTGCTGGGAGTCCGTTATCCTCCAGCCAACCAGGAAGAAGAGGGGAACAACTTATTCTATAAGCAGCTGGAGAATGTTTCAGGATCAGCAGCTCTTGTTCTTGTAGGTGACTTCAACCTGCCAGACATCTGCTGGGAACTTAATACAGAAAAGAGGCAGTCCAGGAAGTTCTTAGAGTGTGTGGAGGACAGCTTTTTGTCACAGCTGGTGGGTGAGCCCACCAGGGGAGGGACTGTGTTAGACATGTGGTTTGCAAAAAGAGATGGGTCGGTGGAAGATGTGGTGGTTGGAGGCTGCTTGGGGCACAGTGATCATGAAATTATAGAGTTCTCGATATTTGGTGAAATCAGGAGGAGCATCAATAAGACTTTTAAATTGGACTTCCAGAGGGCAGACTTTGGCCTATTTAGGAGATTTATGCAGAGAGTTCCTTGGGGAGCAGCCTTTAAAAATAAAGGAGTTCAGGAAAGGTGGGCATGCTTCAAAACAGAGATCTTGAGGGCACAGGAACAGACTGTCCCTGTGTGCCAAAAGATGAGTTGACGAGGCAAACGTCCAGCCAGGACGGACAATGAGGTTTTGGAGGAACATAGGAATAAAAAGAGGATGTGTCATCTTTGGAAGGAGGGTCAGGTCTCTCAGGAAGTATTTAAGGGGGTTGCTGGGGCATGTAGGAAAAAAAAAATAGAGAGGCCAAAGCTCAGTTTGAACTTAATTTGGCAACTTTTGTAAAGGATAATAAAAAATGTTTTTACACATATATTAATGGTAAAAGGAAGGGTAAGACAAACTTTGTTCTCTACTGGATGCAGAAGGAATCTTAGTAACTGCAGATAAAGAGAAGGTGGAAGTGCTTAATGCCTCCTTTGCATCAGTCTTTAGTGGGAAGACAGCTTGTCCTCAGGACAACTGCCCTCCTGGGTTGGTAGATGGTGTCAGGGAGCAGAATGGTCCCCCTGTTACCCAGGAGGAGGCAGTCAGAGAGCTGCTGAGACACTTGGATGTTCATAAATCTATGGGCCCAGATGGGATCCACCCCAGGGTGATGAGGGAGCTGGTAGGTGAGTTTGCGAAGCCGCTCTCCATCATTTACCAACAGTCCTGGCTCACTGGGGAGGTTCCAGATGACTGGAAGGAGATCAATGTGACTCCCATTCACAAAAAGGGTGGCAAGGAGGATCCTTGTTATAGGCCAATTAGCCTGACCTCAGTACCTGGTAAAGTAATCCAACAGTTTATACTGAGTGCCACCACACAGCACTTACAGGATGCTCAGGGTGTCAGACCCAGCCAGCATGGTTTAGGAGGGGTAGGTCCTGTTTGACCAACCTGATCTCCTTTTATGACCAAGTGACCTGCCTGGTGGATGCAGGAAAGGCTGTGGATGTTGTTTACTTGGGCTTCAGCAAGGCCTTTGACACTGTCTCACGCAGCATTCCCTGGAAAAGCTGCAGCCCATGGCTTGGACAGGAGCACTCTTTGCTGGTTTCAGAACTGGCTGGATGGCCGGGCCCAGAGAGTGCTGGTGAACAGTGCTGCACCCAGCTGGGGATCAGTCACCAGTGGTGTCCCTCAGGGGTCTGTGCTGGGGCCAGTTCTGTTCAATATTTTTATTGATGACATGGATGAGGGTATTGAGTTTTTCATTAGTAAATCTGCAGATGACACTAAGCTGGGAGCATGTGTTGTTCTGTTGGAAGGTAGGAGGGCTCTGCAGAGAGACCTGGAATGGTTGGAAGGATGGGCAGAGTCCAATGGGATGAAGTTTAATAAGTCCAAGTGCCAAGTCCTGGATTTTGGCCACAATAACCCCCTGCAATGTTACAGGCTGGGGACGGTGTGGCTGGACAGTGCCCAGGAAGAAAGGGACCTGGGGGTACTGGTCAAAAGCGACTGAACATGAGCCAGCAGTGTGCCCTGGTGGCCGAAAAGGCCAATGGCCCCTGGTCTGGATCAGGAATAGTGTGGCCAGCAGGAGCAGGGAGGTCATTCTTCCCCTGTACTCAGCACTGGTGAGGCCACACCTTGAGTGCTGTGTCCAGTTCTGTCCCCTCAGTTTAGGAAGGGCCTTGAGACTCTTGAGCATCCAGAGGAGGCAACAGGGCTGGTGAGGGTCTTGGAACACAAACCCTGTGAGGAGTGACTGAGGGAGCTGGGGTTGTTTAGCCTGGAGAAAAGGAGACTCAGAGGCGACCTTATCACTCTCTACAGCTCCCTGAAAGATGTTTGTAGTCAGGTGGGAGTTAGTCTCTTCTCCAGGCAGCAATAGACAGAATGAGAGGACACACCTCTAAGCTGCGCCAAGGGAAATATAGGTTGGATATTAGGAAACAGTTTTTTATGGAAAGAGTGATAAAGTATTGGAACGGCTTGCCCAGGGAGGTGGTGGAGTCACCAGCCCTGGATGTGTTTAGAAAAGGATTGGATGTGGCACTTGGTGCTATGGTTTAGTTGAGGTGTTAGGGCATGGGTTGGACTCGATGATCTTGAAGGTCCTTTCCAACCTAGTGATTCTGTGATTCTGTGAAATACCTTTTATCTTTCTCTGTATTGAGGAATAGAAATGTTGCTGGTCTCTCTGCTCATTTAAAGACCATTCAATGAGCTACACTGAACATTTGCATAGTACAGGCCATGGTGTTTCACCCAGAGGTTCCTGCATTGAGCCTTGTGCTTCTGTATGAGCAAAGCAGGGGGAATCAAACGAATCCACATCTCCTCACCGCTTCCAGAATACTCACTGGCTTTTGTGGGCCACAAGAGGAGCCCACTGTGCTGTGCTCACACCTCCATGGATGGAAACTCCACATCCTTGTGGCCTGGGCATCCCTGTTAAGTGAGCTATCACCTAACTTTCAAAGCATGCTATCTTTGCTACCTTATTTAAAAATGCAAAGCGAAACAAGATATCCTTATTTTAGCTATCTACTCATCAAGGCCAAATCACCCATGGTATTTGATTAAGAGTCTTGAGGATGAAGGCAGTGCTCAAAGGCTGCTGAGATCCAAGCAAAGTCCAAGTATACCAATAACCTGTTGTGTGTGGAGATGTGAAATCACATGGGAATGGCAGAGAATGTGAGGAGAGAGATGAGTTTGAAGCTAATAACAAGCCTTTGGGTAATGTTTAATTATATTTATACTATGCATAATTTATAATAGCTTTTCTAATATACTGAAGATATTCAGTCAGAACTATTGTTACTCCCTCATGGAAAGCATAAAATTATAATCATGCTCATATTTCATTAATAGAAATAGCATGCAACAAAATTCTTTCTGAGTTGGGGTTTTTTTGACATTCAGGGAGATTATCATTCAACATTAAAAAGCTAATAATATACAACATAAAATTATTGTGTACATATCACTGAAAATATGTAAAATTTACAGATTCCAAAGCTTCTTAATTTCATTATTCCTGCTCAGACAAAAAAAGTGATTTTAAAATATATTATGAAATAACTAATTTCATGATGCATTAGCTATATGTATATAAAACTGTACGAAATAGAACCAATGTTTTTCTAAAAACTATTTGCACTACCTAGCAAATTACATTAACCAGCTGCATTTGGAAATGCTCTACATAGTCTCAGCAAAAATAATAAATCTAGGACTGAAAATGAACAACTTTCCAGACACATGGTGGGTTTGTAATAATAAGATTCCATGCATGACTAGCTTTTGTCTTCTGTTTTACATATGACATAATCAACCAATATTTTCCAGTTATGATAATGAAGCACACCTTTGGGGATAAATTATATGAGACTGAAAAATAAAATTAAATGGAAAGGGAGGAACGGATGAGTCAAGAAATTTGTAATGGTGATATGAACCAATGTCCTGCATAAACCAGGCACAATTACTACATAAAGCAAATACACAGTGATGGAGATGAGCCTAGACAAGTGCTCCTTCTCTGCCTGAGCGGAAGAGGATGCTCCACTGCCCTACACTCAGCCTTCTCTGCAGTGATTCATAGCAGCTTTCTAAGGGCACCAGCAGATACACAGCACTCCAAAGCCTTCATTCACCTTGTGTGACACTGGTTCACAACTGATTGACTACCTGCAAGTAATAACAGATAAGTTTGCAGGCAGCCTGCAGCATGGTTCCAAGAAATTTGAGCTGTCTATTTATTTCAGCAGTCCGGGAACATGTGTCAACAGTGGGAATGATTTCATTTCCGGAGGAGAAAAGTGGATTTCCAATTTGCACAAATTACTGTAAGCAAACATGTCATTCTGAATGACCATTAGGAGACTCTATCACCACATATTTTCCCATTTCAAAACAGAAGGAAAAAAGACCATTAACTTTTTTCAAGCACAAGAAAGGAGAAATGCAGTTTTAAGAATTCACTGGATGGAAACAGCAATATTGTCATATTTATACTGTGTGAGCAGTAAGCAGTGTATTGCCCTAGTGACCCACGAGGTCAGAACTTATTTTTTTAATTTGCCACTTGAAATAACACCTTCTAGTTTCCACCGAACCTGACTGTGGCCAGAAAGGGAGAGACAGACTTGCTCAGTGAAATGCACAGACTGCATCCGAGCACTCTTGGTGAGTATCATGTCCACATCACAAACTGTTGAGGCAGCAGGTAGGTAGCCTTTTTAAAATGTGGATTACAGAAGGGGATGTGGAATATGCAGACCTGCTAGTGGCATCCTCATTCTTCCATATTTTTGTCTTCATCTGAGGCAGCATACTGAAAATAATTAAAGAAGTGCTAGCATGAAAAGACTTTGAGAGGTGACCTCCAGTAATCTTTTACTTATTACCTTCCTTTCTCATCTTTATAGAAGGAGAATGTTTACTAAATCATTTCAGTTCATAGTCCAGTAGTCAAAAGATGCAGCTTAAAACACCAAAGAAGGTAAATTTTTACTGAGGCCTCAGAGAGTAATCTGCAGTGGCTGGAACTTAGGCATTCCCTCAACTGCTCCGATTTTGGAGCTGAATGGTTTCCTTCCTGAGCAGGGCAGGCTCTGGGACTGAGGGGACTCCCTTATGGAGACCCCCTTCTTAGACAGCACAAGTCAGAGTCCTGAGCCTCTAAAATAAATGCTAATATATATTAGTTCCTTTCCACTCAAGGGCATGGGAGGATTCACAAAAGGAGCCGCATGGACCCAAAACTTTATCAGATTAAGAAAATCCTGTTAAATGAGTCAAATTATTCCATAGTTAAAAATAAAGCAACTGGCAAAGTCAATTATGAAAAAAAAAAAAACAACCATTCTACATATCAAGTTTGGAGTGGAATTAGGAAGCACAAACAAAAGGGGAAAGGAGGAACAGAAGGGAGGCCAGAAATTATCTGACATGATTAAATGATAGCTTCCAAATAGCAAAAAGAGACAAACAAAAATCCTTTATTATATGACCCTAATGAAGCCAATAAACAGAAAGATAAGTAAACAGCTGTTAAGTAACATGAAAATTAGGAAGACCAAGACAGATTTCAAAGAATAAATAGCTAATAGTGTGAAAACAAATGAAAATCAGAGTGTCTGAAAGAGATCAATAATTGCACTGAATCATCAGGGGCTGAAGAGCTCTTTGAAGGAATATAGGCATATGGATGAGAGGCTTAGCACATTTTTGTAGAAGTTTCATGAGGGAGACTTCTGGGTGAATATTTACCTTGAACTTGTTATTTCCTGGCATGCAGAAGGAAACATTTTTAGATATTGAAATGTCAGGAAAAGAAATAATAACTTATAGAGTGATAAAATTCATCAGAACCAAATCAGATACACCTGAAAATTCTAAGGGAGAGTAAGTGAGGAGAAAAATAATCTAAAAAAAAACATGCATTTGTCTTCAAAATACCCATTCTTTCAAAACAGAAGGTAGTAAATGTCATATGTAAACAACTACAGCCAGAATAACAAACGTCTGGAGGGTATCCCAAGAGAGGAACCATCCAGCCTGATCCTTGCAGAAGAAAGTTACATCACCCTACCCTCCTGGAGATTTATTGTATGTCCTTAGTGTAGTGGATAAAGAAAATACCATTAACAACATATATACTAAGAATCTTCACTTAGATGATTTTGAAAGGTCTTTGATAAATATTTTGAGAGCAGGAACAAGCAGAACCTACAGGGGAAGAACAGGGCTGAGTGCTACTCAGTGCCATGGCTTTGACTGACTAATCTCAGGGTGAGCCTTTGGGTTCCCTCCTTTCTGTTGGTGAAATCCACTGCAGTTTGTGACTACTGGGCCTGCACATGCTTTGTACACATCAATGTCACACCTGCAGTAGGGACATTGTCAGCTGTGTCCGGAACACATTGCACTCTCTGGGCTTATTCAGCCTTTTCTTCCAAGAATCCAAATATCCCTGGGAACCTGCAAAGACACTGCTCTAAATGACAGATATTGGGACCTGTGGGGTCTGGGTACCCCCTGTGGTGGGATATAACACAGCTGCATGAGATATTCCTGGTAACAAAGTGCAGCACATTGTTGTACCTGCAGCCCCTTTACCCATTAACAAACCTGAGTTGATCTCACTTGCCTGCAGTGAGATCTGTTTGTTCATTCTCTGGCCTCTTTATGCATAATTGCAATCCCACAGAGACTGGATGTTTTACTAAAGACATTAAATGTGACCAGCAATCTCCATTAGTGTAAGAGACCACACAGAGTTCCAAAGTGCCTCACATTAAGGCATTACTCCATTAATAAGTGCATTACTCCAATAGCTGAGGTTAAACTTCTCTGCTTTGTTTGCTTACAGAATGGCATCAACAGAGAGGGACACAATTTCCAGGTCTTAGCAGAAAACTCTGTTCTGTGTTACCTCTACAGACCAGGGTCACTTCCCCAACCTGGGACAATGGTGTTTGATTTCCAGTGTCCAGCTGGGACAGCAGGGTTCCTCATAAACCTTGTGGCATAGGAGTCAGGGTCACTCTGAGACCTTGAGAGAATGTCTCAAATTGAGGTGTCCTTGTGTTTAGGCAGATGGATTATGTTTAATAAACTGAATTTGTCAAGTACATAAATGAATCATTTAGTTATCAGAATGTGGATGCTAGACCTCCCTTTAGGTATCCAAATTTGAAAATTTTAAATTAACAGAATATGTGGATTATATCAGTCATTATTCAGTTTCTGTTTAGGCAGATCAAAAGAGTTTTCACAGAGTTATTTTCAAAATTAGCCTGGAATAGTTTTGGATCTTATATATAGTTATTTAAAACAAGGCTAATATTTATTGTTCTAAGTCCTAACAGACTTGCAGTTTCCAAGTCTTTTTCTCACAATGGAAGTAGAAAAGGTTAATTCATGTTGTTTAGTAAAGATTTTATTCAATAGTGAAAAGATCACAGTTAATAAATAACACTTTATAAAATTATGTTTCTGATAACATTGGAATCTGCCTGAAAAACAGCTAATAAAAGTTTGATAAGATTAGGTGGGCAGTTTAATTCTGGATATGTAGGACAGACTTCAGCTGTGTACATCACTTAACTTTAGCTTACACTAGATTTATGCAGACCATAAAATATATATGATTTAAAAATAATTAAAGTTTCTTTTTCAATCAGTGGAGAGACATAGTATTTTTGAAGCAAAATTTCTGTGTTCTCTTTCAGACTCCTCCTTTTTGTGTGAGGTGTGTGGTACTGTGTTTTTCTCAGTGCCTGTGCAAGCACTAGATATAACCAGGTCATGTGTAGAAGTTTACAGTAGGTCAGCTGAGCCTCATCCATAAAAATAAGTGTATTCACACCTCCTCACATTGGGCATCAAACTCAGTCGTCCACTCTAGGAAGTCCTCCTGCCTTCAGGCTCTACACACAAAGAGAGAAGAATCATCTATTTCCACAGGCAATGCAGAGCTATAGCCCAAAATGTATGTATTGTCCAGTATCAAGAGTCCAGCCATCTTTATAGACCTTTTTACCCCCAGGGAAAGATGTTCTACCTTAGGCACCCAGTTACAGGTGCCTACAGTCAGATGGTGGGACTTCTTCCAGAGGTGGAAATTCAAAAACAAGGAGCATTTCTTCCTTATTTTTACCCTCATAAGTGTCACCTCATGTTTATTTTTTCTTTTTTTTTTAATTACTAGCTGAAGTTTTCCTGGGATATTTTATCCAGATATTTTATAAGTATTTCAACCTAATTGAGTTTAGGTATTATGAAATAGTAAAGTAGAACTTACAATAATATATGAATGGAATTTTATTTAAGTGGTGTTATGTCTGTGGTTGCACCATTTTTTAAAACTTTCTTTTTCTCTCTCTTTTCTAATGTGTAATTCGAAGGTCCATGAAACTAGCACTGGAAACAGAACAGGACTTTGGAAAGAAATCTGCAGTACATGTGCTTTGCACTGATAGTTTCTTGCCTGCAGCAGCAATTGTTTCCCAAAGCACATCTCCTGTCTTAAAATTTTCTTACCTGCAGTAGCAAAATAGTAATTTAGGAAAAATAAAAAAACAAAGCACCATGAATCTAATTTATTTTGTTCTGACAATCTCATCTGCTTAGGTTGCACACCACCACTGGCCATTGCTTGCATCCTTGTTAAATCATTGGAACACAAATTTGAATGTTATGTGATATTGCCTGTGATGGAAAAATTCATTTAAAACATTGAAGTGGAGAGTTCCTCTCTGCAGTAAAGGTGTAAGCAGCAGGTATATATGTGAGAAGGTTCAGGGAGAGAATGAGTATGGCTTAAGCAGTAGATCACATTTGATATCAAAAAACAAGTTTTGAATAAAGAAAAATAAATAATCTCTGGACAGTTTTATTTTCTAAAGGCTCTGACATAGGTCAGTGGTCTACTGAATACATTATTTCTCTCCAAAGAGAGAGTTTATGTCTGCAATAAGTCACTATATACATTGATTTACAATTTTTTTTATTGCTGTGTTTGTCATGACTTAAATTCTTACCCTGCAAGTAGCATTGTAGTAGAAATAAATAACAGATGCCCTTTGGCCAAACTGTTTGCAAAGTACACTGCCAACCTAGTGTGCCCTTCACTGGAGAAGTACAACAAAAAGTAGTTGGAAATATACGGATTCTAAATCTATTGGGTACATATAATCACATTTTCTTAGTTCTTCTTTCTTTTGCATTTAATTCCATTTTTAATATTTGCTGCCAGGATTAAAATGAGGCTGCTTTCTCCCAAATTGGAAATTTCATCATTTTTGTAAACTGCTATTAGATTTCACAGATTTTATTAAAGTTTTCATTAAGGAATATGCAGTAATGAAAACATGAAGGATTCAGATGATCAGCTCACTGGAGTGGGCTGTGACTCACTCCAGGGGGTGATTGTGACTTTGGAAATTTCACTTTGGGAAGTGTAATTTGTTTCCCTGAAAAGGGAACTTGGATGATCAGTGATGCCAGATAGGGCATCAGCACTGGAAACTCACTGGGGGATGATCAGCTCAGTAAAAAGGGTGAGGTTTATGCAAATCTCTGGTCACAAAGAGTGTTTCCAGGGTGTGATGCTGAGGCTGATGTGGCTGTACCTCTTCTAAAAGAGCCCAGCTGTATTCACTGCAAGCTGGTAGATGACACTAAATGGAAGAGACCTGTTTGGGCTCCCCAGGCTGACAAAGAGCAGCAAGTTGAGCAGAAGGCCGTCAAGATGGTCAGGAGGCTGGAGACATGGGGATGGGAAATAGCCCTTATGTAACCTGCAAATGGAATTTCTCTTTTCTGTTGCTGTAAATAACTGCCTGAGAAAGCTTTACTTTCATAATTTCTCTTAAAAAAATAAAAAAGAAAAAAAAAGGCAAGTGGAAAAGAATGAAGATCATGTAAGAAGAAATTTAAATGCTCTGTAAGGAGGTCATTCTCACAAAGGAGGTATACAGTTCAGCATGGTAAATATACCTGCCATGGCCTGTTAATTTCTCATTCATATTTTTGGCCATGAATACAGCAGAGCTGTGAGTTCCACCTCTCCCTCTTTCAGGATATTCAGAAACTTGAGCAGGGGCATTCAGCCTATGGTGACCTGAGGGTCTGCAATGTGCTTTTGCACTGAGAGGTTACACCTGAGGCAGCCTAACCAAAAGTACTGACAGATGGCATTTTGCTGGCTCTAGAAGCTGTTAAGTATCTTCTTTGGCATCACACACACAAGATCAGGAAGACATCACTTAATTTTGTCTATCTTCAAGCCAGGATGAAGGGTTGCTTTCACAGAACAGTTGCAGTATTTATTGGCATTTTCTATAGAAAGTAGTGCAGCTAAATAATCTCTTAGACATCCTGAAATTTAGCCTCAGAGAAGGGTGAAAGTGTGCTATCTTTACTCTTTCCTATATTGAGTTGCATCCCTCTGTACATTTTTATAGATCTATTTTTATACAGTAGAATCCTCTCAAAAGTACATAGTGTTATGTATTAACAGAAACTCATGGTGGGACAAGAAGACAGAAAAAGTAAAACGAGAAACCAAGCCCAAAGGCCCTTAGCAATTTATGTTTCTAAATTAGAATGAAAACAGAATTTCTCATATATCAATATATTTTTCTGCACAGCGGATGTTTATTTTACTTGAGCATTAATGTCTATACATGATGTGGAACATTGGAGTCCTAAGCCCAAGGTCTATGCCCTGAACTACCTATAGACTTCTGGTAGACACAAATTTTTCCTTGATATGGTTCATACCTATCAGTCCTTACGGTAGAAGCAATTAAACTAGAATAACTTTCTCCCTTCTTTGTCTGTACAGAAATACCTTTAATGTAGACTGATGAACGCTTGAGGGTACAAAGAAAAGCACTTATAAATAAGGAAACATCACAGTCAATATGGGCCTGGGAATGATGATTTGTGTATAGGCATTACAACATCATATTTAAATATCTAATCATGAATTATTTGGCTTCTGTGTCCTTGAATTGAGCTAAACTCATACAGGAGAATAATTTGTTGGGTTTATTGCAAGAGCCTCCTTTGCTTTCTGCAACAGAAAGGCAGTTTCAGTAGGATGACACGTAGAACTGAAGAACTGCATTTTCCACTTCCCTGTGCTATAGATTTCATGTGATCCTGGACAAAACCACTTCAGAAGGCATTGCTCTCTGAGCTCCTGTTTTTACTGGGAAGAAGTCAAAAAGCCAACCCCAGCGTCTAATTTACTCAAATGCTGAGTGTTCCTGGCTGCTACTAAAATCAATTTAACAGAGAAATTAATAAAGTAATCTAAAAATCTCAGATGAGGAAGGCATTAAATGTCTGCCTTGGACTGATAGTCAGAAGACAGATGAGTCAAGAGTATCTGCAACACCAACAGTGGGGCTGGGTGCTTGCTATGCCTGTTCTTTTGAACTACAAACACCTGACCACAGCACAGCAGAGGTGTCTGGGGTACAGGAATCTGAACCTCTGATCTGCAGAAGAGCCTCAACAAAGCAACAAGATTTCTTGTGTGGGTCCTTCCTCTTTCCACAACAGCCTTATTCTGTATTATAACAATTGAGTTCTAGCCTTTGCCTCTGCCCATATGAATGACTTGACAGCAGACCAAGGCCAGGCTGGTCTTCAGATGTGCAGACTGATACTCCTGCATCTGGACTAGGAAATAAATCTTCATGAGGGTTTTCACATTGCTCTGAGATCATCTGAACTCCTGCTGTGGTGTAGCCTCCAGAAAGAAGAATTTAAGACTGCAGAGAGGTAGTTGAACTCCAGAGCTGAGCACCACTCTACTGCACTGGTCTCTACTGTGGGTAGATTTAAAACAGCGTGAGAGAGAGAGTACTCAGGGTTAGAATAAATGCCTGGAAGCAATAAAATTGTATCTTTCTGCTGAAAAATTATCTCTCTGGTAGGATTCTGTTTAAAACCTTGTTGGCATAAAAATCAAGGGTAATTGCTATATTTTATCTCTTTTTTTTAACCCACTTTCTGATTTTCATAATAATGGATGTTCAGTTTGGAATTTAACTGTCTCATCTGGCTGGCTAATTATAAAATAACCATTAAAACCCTAGCAAGCACTTGTGCATTTTTGTCCTCTCTGACTCTATGGGGGTTGTCAGACAATAAACTTACAGAATCTTGGTCTTTAGCTTTATCTTTGCTGTTTTATATTTGCTTTTTCCTGGGTTTTATTCATCTTTCTCCTTCAAATATAAAAATCAAGTTGATCTCTCCAGATATGAGTGAGGCCATACTGCTTTTACCTTGCTAATAATGAAAAGTATGCCCTCTCCTAAGAATTCTATGATGTCACTCCAACAGCTACTGTGAAAGAAGCCTCATGAGAAAGTTTTTCAGTTTCTAAAATCCCTTAGTGTATATCCCTGAATTGCTAATGTACCAACATATGTTGTTGCTCACATGGGACATATGATTTCATTCCACTATCTTCTCTTCCTCCCCACAGACCAGAACTCAAGGGTGCCAATTTCTGCAAAAGAGTTTAATAAAAGATTCAGTTCACCATAGCTCCTAAAAAAGCATTTAAATATTGAGATTCATACAATTGACTGATACCTACAAATGAAGGAGACTTCTGAATTTGTGAATAGAAAGAATCCCTGTAGGACAGAACAGTTTTCAGTAACAGGGAATTAAAGCTGGTACTCCAAAACCAAGGATTAATAAAGAGCAGGCAAGGAACCTCCCGTACCTCTGTGGGGAGATCTGGATCTGCTGCCACACGTGGGTTAAAGAGTGTAGGTGTACATATGTGTGTGTGTGAATCCATCTGTGCAGGCTCCTCCTGTGTCATGGCCAGGAGAGACCCTCTCTTGTACATGGCCCCACTGACCACCCCATCCCTTCCGGCCAGGATGCAATGAGACGAGCAGCTGAACCCTCCCTGGCACTTATCTTAACACATTGCTAAGCTCCAGCATGAATAACCTGTCTTCCTTACAGCTGAGGATCATTTTGTCCACCCTTTTCTTCATATTTACATTCCCAGGATCTTAAACACAATAGAGTTTCCTTTGATTACTCACAGCTGCCTAATCAGCCTTGACATTGCAAGTCCTACTTTCCTTTTCTACCAAAGGAAAATGAACAACCAGCCTCTCCCTGCATAATCGGTCAAACATCAGAGACTGCAGCTTTACCTGATTTTTAGATAATATTTCTCCCCTTATCTGGCTCCCCACTTTTCCAGACTGTAGCAGAGCTCTGTAGCCCTAAGGATACAAATACTTAAAGCCAGCCACAATATCTGTTTCTGACTAGTTCTCAATTAATTCCAAATTCAGGTCAGGGAGAAGCCCAGATAAAATGCAGAAGCAAAGTGGTTCTGAAAAACACTGCGATGGTTAATATCTTAACCTCTCAATTCATCTTCACTGCTTCAGAAAAGTTTGGCTGCTTTAATAAAAAACTGAAGTAGAAATTTGGCTATGAGACAAAAGAACATTTTTCCAGTAAGAACTCACTGAGGTTTACCCAGCTTGGTCCTCAGCTGTTATTTTATCAATTAAGTGAGTTGATTTCAGCTGCACTCAACTGCCTTCTGCCAACTGGGGGTAGGACATGGCCCTCATCTGCTCTTCTTTGATTCATAAATAAATGAATATCTGTGCAGCTAATTAAACCCATACCTCTGGATCTGAGAAAATTCACATAGGACCAGTTCCCAGACACTAGGAAGATACCACCTGAGAATGAGGAGTGAATTCAGAGGAGGTCACCAAATGATTAGAGATGGAGCACTCCTACTGACCACAGGCTGAGAGAACTGGGGTTGTTCAGCCTGGGGAAGAGAAGGTTTCAGGGTGACCTAATTGCAACCTTTCAGTACCTGGAGGGATCCTACAAGAAAGATAGAGACTATTTACAAGAGGCCATGGTGACAGGATGAGGGGGAATGGGCTCAAACTGAAAGAAAGTTTAGATTGGACACTGGGAACAAATTCTTCCCTCTTAGGGTGGTGAGGCACTCTAATAGGTTGCCCAGAGAAGTTGTGGATGTGCCATCCCTGGCAATGTTCAAAATCAGATTGGAAGGAACTCTCAGCAGCCAGGTCTGGTGAAAGGTGTCCCTGCCCACAGCAGAGGTGGCTGGAACGAGATGATCTTCAAAGTCCCTTCCAACCCAAGCCATTCTATGATTTAAAATTTAGTTAGTATTCGTGTTGAATTATGTTTTTTTAAGAAGAAATGTGGGGGAATTTCATGAAACAATGGTCAGAAAGATTCATGCGTGAGCAAAGCCCAACCTTCAGGTCCCACTTTCCTACTGTAATAGACCATGGTGACACAAACAAAAGCTATAAGCTCAGTGCTGGCACACAGGAAGGAAAGACCAAAGGGAAAAATATCAAATCCAAGCTATTTAAACTGAGGAGAAACAAGGAATAAAATAATTGCTGTTAAAAAAGATGTACAGGCAGTGTCACAGAGAACTTACATTTTCCTTTTAAAAGAAACTGCAGGTATCAGAATGCATATGACAGGCAAATCTTGATAATCCTTTACCATCCTTTAGCTCAGTGCTGGGTTAAAGGTGCAATGGAGCTGGAAGGGGAACAGCTGGAATGCATGGCTGAAAATAGAAAATGTCTACAAGCTGTCAAGGGTGAGACTGCAGCACACACAGCCACACGCCTTCAGCCAGGGCAGCTGGGATGTGCTTTTGGCAGCGTGGGTTCTTCTCAGGGATCCTTTGTGCTGCACTGACCAGCATCCCACAGCACAGCACTATTGTCATGGAACAGGACCCTACAGGAAAATACAAATCTCTGTGGAAAAGGGAAGACGTGCAGGTTTCAGTTTCTCTCTGCCACAAAGAACCTTGAACAACCTTGCCCAGATGGAAAGGTCATTCTCCCCACTGCCAAGATCCAGAAACAGAGACCAAGTTAAACTGGTCACTGCTAGGATGTTTGTCTTCCTCCTGTGCCTCCCATGGTGGCTGTATGGACTTCATGTGCTCATCCTGGAGGTGACTGTGTCTTTCCTCGTGCCCTCACACCAGATCTCTACTTCTGCCTCTGAAAAAGGAAGTGCTGTTTATCTTGATGGATTATCACGAGGCTATATTCATTATTCTACCAAAATACCTCCTGATTCCTGAGAAGGCAGGTGTTTAAAAAAAAAAGCTTAAAAGAAGCTATGCTGCATTCTCAGGAGTCAAGTGCTCTCTGAACCAGGAGCTTTTGCTTAAGCCATACCTGCTGAGACCTTCTGTCTCAGGAATCTTGAGTTTTGCACAGCACAGGCTTTACCTTTGGTGAGAAATAAACAGGCTTCAGGGAGTGGAGGATGCCTCAGCATCTGCTGTCTGTATCTGTGATTTAACTTCTCAATGGTGTTGTTGATAGGCTTGGCACATTCACAGGCTAGAAACAAAGCAATGGCTATTGGCCACAGCATATGTGCTCATTTGTCCTGAGTTTTCTCATCTGTAAATGGGCATCTGCTCATTCAGCCTGGGAGGCTGATATCACTGTTCTCTCCTCCATGCAGGAAATGGAGACACTTTCAGTCAGCTTGGACTCCCAGGCTGCCATTTGCTATGGAGACTTTTAGCACTGCTAAACTAATGCAAGGACAAGGTAAGTGGCAGTTTTCTCTTCAAATTCAAATGGATAGAAAAACAGCAATTCAGAGATGGCTGAGAAAACAAAGATGCACTCTAATTTTAGCTGCTGATGAAGCACAATCACACCTAACTCCCTGTGTGGCAGTAAGCCTATCAGACAAGATTTACAGTGGTATCTAGACCTCTAAAGATAAGAGGTGTCAGGGGAGAGCAAATAAAGCATCCAAATGAGTTTCCCCTTTACCTTCTGTAAGATTGAGTGTTTTACCTTAATGGATAATTTTTGCAAATCTTCCAGACAACTTTAAGGCTCCAGAGTGCAGAAAGGTTCATTTTAAAACCAGCTGCAGTGTCCAGGCCTGTGCACTGCAGCAGGTCACTTCTTTCAGGAGTGCTGACACCCATGGGCATATTTCTGTAGATCCCTGTATGCAGCTGGCAGGTAACTTGGGGCTTTCAAAGTGCTTCTTGTGGGTACCAGAGGTACGTGCAGCATCTCCAACTGCATCTAAAATAGCCAGATGGTGTGAGTATTGCCTTCTATCCCAGCCAAAATCTCTACCTTGTTATCCTTCTTGGTTAGGGCAGAAGAAAAGGGTATGATACATCACTGCTAACTGCAGCATACTTAAAGCTAAATAGCCTTTTAAAGTTTGTCTAACTTTCCTCTGAAATGATAGAAAAAAATATAATTCAGAAAAGCAATTTATCCCTGCTATAATACTTCACTCTTTAAGTGGCCTGGGTCACCCACTAGAGATAGTTACTTGTCTTCAGTGAGGAAGGGGGGACACAAGATAATGATCTCAGACAGTGAGTCAGGCTTTTTAGATTTTGATTGTCTTTTATTCAGTCATTAGATTATTTTACAAAAAGAGACCAAGCTTATCGACACAGAGACACTCTAGCTGAAGAAAGGCCACACACTTGTCAAGGTTCTTTTTTGGTCTGTTTTTCCCATTTTAGCAGTTATTTTAATAAAAAATTATTTATCTCATGGTTATGTTTATGCACCACAACACCTGGACTATGTATTTCTAATAGCTGGCTAAGAGCTAAACAAGGGCTCATATAGAACAGGTCTCTTGGGTCAAATTACAGCAAGCTTCAGGTTGCAAGATGGGCTGAGAGTGTGATGGATTGATCTTGGATACGCACCCAGCTGCTCCATCATCCTTCCTCAGCAGGACAGGTGACAAAATAAACTGGAAATTCTCATAGTTTGAGATATATTGAAGGAGATTCATTTGCCGATTACCGTCATGGGCAGAACAGACTTGACTTGGAGAAAATTAATTTAATTTATTGTCACTTTTAATAGATTCAACTAGTGAGGAAAAAAACAAAATTAAAACACGGTCCCCCAGCTCTTGTTCCCAGGCCTGCCTTCCCCCTTCCATCCCTGATTTTTCTCCCCCAGAGGCTGCAGGGACTGGGGACACTGACACTTGTGTGGAGACAGGACCTGACTTGTGCTACTCAGGACATCTGCCTGCTGCCCCCAACCCATCCATGGAGATTCAGCAGGAAAGGTGAACAGCTCACCAGGGCAGAGCTCCCTTTGACCATCCATGCCTGCCATATCCACATGGTCCTTCACTCCTGCCTATAGCTCCTCTGTCTGCAGAGGACAAACATTTTGAGTTTTTGCAGTGCCTGAAATGACATCTCTGCATGTACTGGTGTCAGCAGCAGCTTTCTGCCCCTTTTGGCTTGGTAACAACACAGAATTCCATGGGAACAAGATATATTCCTTTGGTTTTGTGCCTTGGACAAGGGCCACAAGCAAATGTAGCCAGTGGTATAGACAGTGTTAAAAAAACCCCAAAAAACTGTTAGAAAGAGAGGTTGAAAGCAGTTGTCCACAAAGACAGATGTCACTGAGGGTCCAATTGCTCCTGGAGCTGTCATTCAGCTCACATGGCCAAATGGTGAGTGAAAGGTCCTTCACCACAGCACACCTTCCCCAGGCTGGCCCTGACCTAACTCCTGTTTATTAAAAGAATGATACACATGAATGCCTGATATTACTCATGCTTCACAGTGTACATCCCACCTGAACTCATTATCCTCTGCCTGAGCCTTCCTAATCACTATTCCACAGCAATCAATTAGGAGGTGACTAACAAGCAATTAGGCCTTCAGGAGAGTGGACAAACACTCCAAACACTAAGATCTGGCCTCGTGTAAGTTTTGCAATCAGGAATGAAATCAAACAACAAAATGTTCTGAAACCAGAATTTGTCCTCGAGTAGAACAGTGGAAGACAGATGAAGGTGGCCTTTACTGGCACATAGAAAGGTGTCATCTCTGCCCAGAGGCTCTTTCCAGGAATGTCAGTAATTTACTGAAAAAGTAAAGTTGCTCAAGGAGCAGACAAGGTTTTAAAACCCAGAAGATTCTCAGCCCCCTAGCAACAGCAAGAAGGGAACCAGCTTAACCTGGGTCCAGCACAGCTGAAAAGCTGAGTTACAACTGTGGTGGCTATCCAGCCTCCACTTCTGCTTGAAAAGTGACCTGGTGCCTCTATCTAAATAAGCTTCATTTGGCACACTTGTAAAGATATGATGTCCAGGTTTTCAGTTTTCCTTGGCTGTGTCAGATCAACCCATTCATCAACAGCTTGGCTGGGTGATGGAAGTGAAAATCATGTTCCTGCTTCTCAGAGACAGGCAAAAGGGCTTAGATGGGTATCTTATTTGAAAAGAAAAAAAAAAAAAAGAAATCTCAAAAACACCAAAACTACCAAAAAAAAAAACCAAAAACCAACCAAACAAACAGCAGGCCTGAGTGTAAATTATTTAATTACGTGTAAATTTAACCTGAATTTTGCCAACTAATAGTAACTGGGAAAATCAATGAAAACAAAAATTAAACTGCTGTTCTTTCTGGGTCTGGGTAATTTTCATAGCATTTGATATTTTGCAGTTGACAGTGGCATTTCAACACAGAAAAGACCTACCTTTATCCGGGTGGAAAAAAAAAACAAAACCCATCCAGGCAATTTTTTTAATCATTATTATTATTATTATGTTGACTTGATGAGTGAATCAAGGATGGAATCTCTTGCAGATTGTTATAGTTTTCATTCTTTCCCTCTCTATTGTTTTTTGGTTGGTTGGTTGGTTGGTCTGCTATTTTATCATAATGTGCAACTCCAGGGAAGGAAAGACTCACACTTGGTCTAAAACTCAGCCTCAGCTGTGTGCTTTGAGTGAGGCAAATTGTCATCAGGGTAAATGCCACAGAACCTGCCCTTATTTCACTGCAGTCAGCAGTAAAGGATCAGGCCCAGGAGGAGTGAGGACCCTAGAAATGAGATGCTTCATCAGTTCTGTGCAATAGATACTTCATATTTTGGGGTATGTCCTTTAGTGACCTCCTGAGGTTGTCAGGCTGTGGAAGCAGCTGTCACTACAGGGTTCTTTGTTGTCTCAGAGGTCTCTCCTTTTAAATTAACAGATGGGGACACAGAATGAAACCGGAAAGAAAGTTCAGCTATTTGTAAATTGTGAGTTTGTTTTTGCTTTGTTTTCTTCTGTATTGTTTTGTTATTCTAGTGTATGGCTGAGAACCCTGGTCCTTCTGGCAGCAAATCATGTACTGAAAGCAAATAGCATAAAAAACCAAGATGCAAAGCAACTGTCAGGGAGGTTTAGGCAATTGTCAGCCAGAAAAATGAAGAATTTTTTCAAGCATGAGAAAAGTTCTTGCACAAAGATCCCAAGTGGAAGAGAGAGAAAGGAAGACTTTGAGACTAAGAAATAATTTTTTTTCTAAACCTTCTAAAGAGATAAAACAAGGATAATTCTGGATTTGTTACTGATATGAAATGGAAATGATCTCTACTCACAATGTGTTTGGAAAGTACAGGTAGTGCTGGATCCCTTCTAGCAGCAATTTTTGTTGTAGCCACTGGTATAAGAATAAAAACTTGTCTTTGTACCAATAATTTCACAATAACCAGAGTCACTGCTTGGGGTTTTCATCTTGTCTTATTATTAGAGGATGAGATTTGCCAAAAGCCTCGCAGAAAATTGCAAAAGGATGCTGTAAGTGGAGAATCTCAGCTCGGAGGGTTCAAAAGATCCAGAGCCATGTCACCAGGGCTTTACAGAGGGATATTCTGTTTGATTGCTCACTGCAGAAAACTGAGGCCCGAAATCCAGGATGACTTTAAATTCAATAGTAGGATTAATGGGTACAGAGACTCCATCCCCAGATTTCACTGCAGAAGCATCAGGGTCTTAACCTCCACAATTCAGAGAGAGATACAAGTGCATAGGCTTTGTCTTTCTCCTCATGCAGGGTAGGTAACACATCTGCAATGTGGGTGCAAGATTAGCAACTTGCAGTCTTTGGCTCCAAGTCTCAAAATATCTTGTATTTCCTGAAGTCCTAATACTCAGGATTATGTTACTCTTTTCTTTTTGTAATAAAAGCCAACTTCTGAACATAGGAAAGTGCTGTATATTTCTAAGATCAGAAGAATTCAATGCTATTATTTTTCCTACAGTTTTAAAATACCTTGCTGCTTAAATTAGTCCTGTATTTTCCCACTTTCAGTCTCCTGACTCCTGAAGACCAGGCAGAAGGATAGGAAGAGTAGGATCCATCATACAGGGAAGTTACAGAGCACTAAAACCAGAGCAGGTTTGTCCAGTGCTTGCCCCACTCTTACTCTCTGTTTCTTTCCTCCCAGGCAAAGTGTCAGGGATCACTTATTTCTGCTCCCACAAAGCCTCTTCTCTAAACCAAAGGCACTCTCACTGTAGAGGGTTGAAGAGATTTAATCTTCTCCCTCCCTGCAGCTAACTGAGCTCTGACAGTCCAGACAGTTTCCTCATTGGAAAAGGCACTTAGCCTTGCACTGTGACTCTTTACCCATCTAGAAGATAAATCAGTGGACTCCAGTGTGAGCAGTGATTGTATTGGTATTGCTATTAATAGTATTTTACTGTCAGACTATCAGGCAGATGTCTCTTCCCCCATTATTTTTGGTCCTGAAATGCATAGTCCACTAAAATTAGAAGAACCAAAATGATTGTTAAAACAAGGGAAAGTAAATAAGAAATCAAGCAGTTCTTGCTGGCTTTGTGATATTACAGTCCTGCTCCTTTTTGTTCATTAGAAATACAGGAGAAAACTTAATTGCCCAAATGCATCTTGTGGCATTAAGATATTCCTGAACTTTATGGGCCAGTGAATGTATTCAACCCTTGTCTGCTGCTGATGGCACACAGAGAAATAGCTAAGAATTTCTAATTTCATTAAACCACTGCATTATCTGCCCTAAAGTGGGGGATCTAAATACTAATCTAAAGACTTGCTAGAAAATGTGTGTCATACACAGTCATGTAAATGTAAATCTTCTTGTCTCTCTTTATATGTATTTCATGCAATGTTGATGGTAAACACCAGTTATTAATCATCAATTTTTATGAGCACTCAATTTTATTAGTCTGTATGAGAACACATTGATCTTGCCTCCAACCTGGATGGTTTCAGAGTTTGTATCTTATTATTAGATTAAAAATGTATAGCTTAAAATTGAGTCTGATAGAAGAACTTGAACTATTTTTGAACATTTAAAATATACTGGACTACAATTTCCTGAGTTTCAAACTTCACTAAGCTCATACATTTCCCAACTCCCTTGAGGAAGAATGGAAACAAAAAGCCCCAGATTCATCGTGGCTTACTGCAGGCATAAGCAAGGGGTGCCCACTTCAGGGAGCTGTCAGTCTAAATCTCCCATGTATTCTGGAAAAAGACAGTTATCTCCATGAAAGTACTGCTGTCTATCCACCTTATACACGATGGATTCCACCTGAGTCCTTGAGGGAAAATGGAGTCCTCTCGGCTCCTGCCTTACATTAAATCACTCAGCTAAATTCCCACTGGATGTAATGAATCTGGGCAAAGGAAAATGGAGTTTGTTGGACACAGCAAGAAACATCCATAGCTGCTTTCCTAGCAAAGGTGAGGGAACACCAATGGCCACCAGACCCAGACTGTATGTGCTGCTGCATTCTTCAGACCAGCATAGTTTTGGAGCGGGACATCTAGAACTTCCCTAGGACCTAGCAGAGGGCAGAAATTCTCAGTAAGTAGTCTGCTTCCCTTTAAAGAGCAAGCAAAGTGAACAGTATGGACATGGGTTCTTCTGTGCCAGCCAGAGTACTAAAGGACAACTTTGGATACAGGTATTTTACTGGAATTGATTTAACTGGGGTTTGGATTAGCCCCAGCTGCTCCCAGACATCCCCTAACCAATGCCAGATGCAGATATTTTCAAGCTTCTCTTTTGTTAAAATCTGACTGTGGATAAATCAGTGCAATAACAGCATCTCATTTAAAAATGTGGGCAGCACTTTGAGAGATTTTCATTGGCATGTCACCGGGTTATGATCTGCTTGTGATTTAAATGTTCTGATTGTTTTTATTTAAACCAAACAATTTACATCTCATTGTGACCTTGCCAAAGTAAACATGCCAGGGAAGAGGAAGGGTCACAGTTTGACAGACTGGCTTGCATGGCCATAGGAAATAGCTCTCAAACAGACAAACCTGACTTAGAGAATTGTTTGATTTTAATCAAATGGAAGTCTGCACTAGAAAACAGATCTTGATGCTTAATATAATGTCTAAATTAGAAAGGAAAATAATAAAGAATGCCCCAGACTATTCTTCAGGGAATAGGATTAACAATCCATCACCACTGAACATATTTAGAGAAAGAAATCTTTTCTGAATGACAATAAAAATACCGATGAAATTCTACCACACCTCCATGCCATATGAAAGTCAATCAATGAATGCAAGTCAAAATGCCTAGTGCTAATGAGCTCAGTGGAAATATAGCTATGACCATTCAGGATGTTTAAGAACTCTAGGAAAGATTATGGGTCAAGCATTAAGCTGTTGGGTTTTTTAAAATTATATCTGATGCCACAATGTGGGTGGTCTACAGTTTAGAAATGGAAAATTGAATTTCAAGACCACTCAAACCCTCACATCATGTAGATCTTTATCTCTGAAAATTGTATCCTAATTAAGAATAACTTGAAATATACGCATACAAAATTACAGAGTGTTTTTGAAAATAGTGGCTTTGCCTTGCCCAGTTAGCCCATGTAAAATGTTCTAGTTCGTGCTCAGACTGTTGGATTTTTTGTGCTTTCTCTCAAGATTATTCAGTAACATTCACTAGCATCATCACTTAAACACATAGACAGTCTCCTCTAATTTCTGAAACAACACAAGTTTCTCTGACATTTAAAAAAATATAATTGAAATTCCTTTTTTGATATTGACAAATGCAGTCAGTTTTGTAGTTCTTTCATTTATTTTTCCCCAAAATTATCAGTTTACCTTTCCAGGCAATTACAATTAAAACTTCATTATTATTGTTTTATTTTGAATAATGTTATTGTAGCCATAACTGTCTATAGTTCTGAAGAAGGCTTTGTTTTCTTAAGAACTTGTTCATTTTTTTCAAGAGTATCAGTTGAAATAATAAAAAGAAACTACTTTTTTATTCTGTAAATCTTTCCTTTTTGTTGGTTTTATAAAGAACTATCTCAGCAGCAGCTCAAATATCAGAGCATTCCAAGCAGACCTCATTTCATATGTAAATTAATTTGTCTGATCTTCATTTATTCCAAGTCATTTTTTAAAAACATCTTGAGAAGAACTGAAACAGAATTGTAATGTCTCATCCCTAGGCTTCACATAGCTTTTAATTTATGTCTTTCAAGCAGCCTATGAACCAAGCAAAATATAATCACATGTTTGATTTGCATTCTGAATTACACAGCATTCTCACTACTGTAGTAAGATTTTCCTGTATTTTGCCTAACTATTCCTACAACAGAAAAGCTATATAACGTAGAGGTAGTTTTTGAGAATTAAGAGCAGAACAAAGTTTTTTCCCCACCCCAGTTCTATGCTGTAACCACAACACCACAATTATGTCTTCTGCTTTTGTTTTTTCTAGGACCAGAGGTGCCTCTTTGGAAGGATTAAGAGAATGTAAGGCTGACTGGCAAAAAACTTCAAACGTTTAGGGCGGAGGAAAAAGTGCAATCTGAACCTGCATGGTTCTGTGCCAAACTCTCTACTCATTCAACTGGTACATAAAGGGAGACAAAGACGACTGTGATGGGCACCACAGTCAGTTCACTAGGAAACAAAACTGAAGAAACCTCCTCTTCTGAGAGTCCCAGCTGGGTTGAGGTTTTGCTGCTTAGAAAAGTGTCTATAGAGTTCAGGAACCTGCAGGCTTTGTTCCATGGGCTTAGGGACTTCATAGCCTTAAATTCCATCCCTATTTTATTGTCTTGTAAAACACACTTAGGCATTTCCAAAGGTGCTGGGGAATATAACAGCTTCTATATCTGGTACCATGCACTTTTAGACAGAAGCATCCTTTTATTTATCTGTCGGTTTTGTCTGATTCAACTGAGTGCCTCACTGTTGCTGCAAAGGCATGTGTGCAAAACCTCACACAGCACTGGCCTTTGGCATCTCCTGAGGAAAGGAAAATTCTTTCCCTTTCCCAGGACATTCAAAGTTTTGCTGTGCTGGGGCAGCACCAACTCAGTCCATGGTCAGGAGCTGCCTACTCTTCTAATACGGGTTTAAGAAGTGTTCCCACCTGATTTGGCACTTGCTTTAAAAATAAAATTGTGCATATGTACAGGGATGTAGGTTTCAAAAGACAGCATCTAAATTTAAAAAGAGCTGTTTGAGACCTGAATTTCCTCTTTAACTCTGTTCAGGACTTCCTAGCTTCCATAGCCAAAACTCTACATGGCTTCAGATTAAATGATCGAATGACCATTTCTGCATTTCAGTACTAAATGAGAAAAGTACTCTGGGATAAGAACACAATCATAGAAAATCTTAGGTCAGAAAGGACTCCCGGAAATATTGAGTGCCAGTTCTCTGCTCAAGTCATCAAAGCTAGCTTCCAATTTGTGTGAGGCAGCTCAGAGCCTGATTTAGGGTTCAGTCAAGGTCTGAATATCCCCAAGGCTGGAGCTTCCACCATCTCTGTGAACATTTCTTCCAGTGTTTAACTACACTTCTGGTGATTTTTGTTTTTTTATGTTCGTATCTTCCTTATATCCTAACTGAAGAACAAGGAGTTTCCAATGATCAGGAAGACAAGTGATGTTCATGAGAAGGGGCTGATGAGAGGAATGAGATAAATGGAGTGCAGAGAAAAGACTTGAAGCACTGCTTGATAATGGAAACAGCCATTTGTATCAGCACTCCAGGATCCTAAGAGAAATGTCAAAACAAGAATGAAAGCAGTGGAGGATTCAGGGAATAATCCTCCCTCTCAGTAGCCTCTGAGCCATTTTTTTCACATGAAAAAACTGATCACAAGGTGAGCTTTGCAAAGCTTTCATACTTCTCAGTCTCACAATAATGCTCCAATTATCAGAATCTTAATTAGCAAAACAAACTACAGGGGAAAAAACATTTCAGCATTCCATTTTTAGCAGCAGGCAGCTGCAGCTGGGCATGATTATAATAGCAATGATTAGTTGCCCATGGAAATTGCAACGATGTTTGCGAATAAACTTCCCCAAGTTTACATTTGAAGATTATTGAAAACAATATGGTCAGTTGCTTAATGAGATCAAGCAGTTAGAGGTTCCCTACAGGTGTCTTCCCAGAATCTCATCATCCAAGTTTTTAAAAAGCAATAATTTTATTGCTTCTCATCATCTGTCTAATGCTATGGGCTCACATGAGCTCTTCAAACACAGTCAAATGATCTTCCCTTTTCTATGTAATCTCTTCATGGCACATGGATTCCATTTGGTATTTCAGGGAGAGCATTTCCAACAGACATCCAAACATAGCTGAAATGTTAATGAAATTTTTTCCCCCTGAAATATAGAAAATAACTATCAACACAGTACATCAGCGTCATTTAGATTACTGGTGAGACACTTCAAGCTGCTAGGTCTGTGGAGAAGCTCACATTAATCTGCAATACAGAGAACTTTAGGGAGATTATTTTAATGTGGCACGACCAATTAATTAACAACAGACTGACCTTAGCAATTCACATCACACCAGGATAATTGATTCCATGAGATCATGCCTCTGAAGGGGTATTAAAGCATAGCTCAGCTGTACTGAGTGACAGCAGAAATGCATACATCACCACAAACAGATCTACAGGTGAAAGTTGCATCAGTACAGCTGCTAATGTGGAGTCACACCTGGATCATTAAAGTAGTCCCAAAGGCTGCGTGAGTATGCATTTCAGCAGCAGAATTGCTTAATTTAGACTGTCTTATGACTGGCTCTGAAAGGATTGTTTTTGGAATAGCTCTTACGCCAAAGCTATCCCAAAACAAAATTCTCCATAGTGAAGTAAACCATACTCTGTATGACACCCCTCAAGTCCCTTTTAAACACCTCTGGCAGGCAATCAGCACTTCTTTTCGTATTTCTGTCAAGGTCCAGCTGCTTTGTAGCTTGGTTTCACTCTCTCACCCACATTTCCACCACCAAGAGACTCCTCTGGGAAGCTTTTGACCAGCTGCTGAGGAAAAAGGAGTTTTGTCAAAATGAAGGATTGCTTATTTACTCAAACAGCTGCCACTGGTGAGAGTTAGCCCAAGAGCAAAGCATCATCAAGTCTAACTAAAGTTCACAATCTCCTCACAAGTTTTAGATGCTCCTTGTTGACTCAAAGAGCCAGGTTCATTGCCTGAAGCTTCTTCATCCTCCTTTGCTTCTCTTGGGTTCACTCTTGAAATATCTCTTTAAATAGCTCTTTTCCTGCCTCACTTACTCCCCTATGCCAGCTCTGGCTTTCCCCAAAACTGTCCATAGAAATGGTTTGTAAAGTGTATGTTCAGTTTTTGATCTTAGACCCGCGAATTGTAGAAAAACCCAACATGTCTGTGTACTTGGCTGCAGACAGATAAATAGGCACTTCCCCTAAGCCTTCTTTGTTCTTTCAAGGCCTTCTGATATTTTCTTTGAAGATATATTTTATCTGCCCTCGTTTCATTCCTGACTGCTTTTACCAACAACCCTTTGTCTTTGCTCTTTGCAGCTATATAAACAATACTAAGTAGGTAAATTGAAGGATATAGACAATAGTTAAAAATTAACCAGACAGCTCCATCATCAGTGAACTCCTTCACAAAACACTATTTCAAAAGCTGGCTCGGGGCTGAAATAATTATGGTACTTTGAAAACAAAGTAATTATTTCCAATTAAATCACTTTATTGTGCAATTAGAGTGCCATATGGAAGAGTTTTTGTCTTCAAAACAGCTAGAAGACATCTGAAGGATTGCAAAGACACAGGTTCATTCCCCCTACGGAGGCAGGAGGAAATTTTTCTCTGGGACAAGCCTAACTCACAATATAAGGAAGACATAAAGCTATTAGAGAGCATTCAAAGAAGGGCTGCAAAGATAGTGAAGGGCCTGGAGGAGAAGCCACAAGAGTTGTAGCTGAGGTCACTTAGATTGTTTAGCCTGAAGAAGAGACTGAGGGGAGACCTCATTGAAGCTACAGCTTCCTCATGAGGGGAAGAGGAGGGGCAGACTCTGATCTCATCTCTGTGGTGACAGGGACAGGACCTGAGGGAATGGCCTGAAGCTGTGCCAGGGGAGGTTTAGGTTAGACACAAGAAAAAGGTTTTTCAGCTAGAGGGTGGTTGGGGACTGCAACAGTTCTGCAAGGAAGTGGCCACAGCACCAATCCTGGCAGAGTTCAAGTATTTGGACAATGTTCTCAGGAACATACATGGTGTGATACTTGGGATGATTCTGTGCAGGGCCAGGAGCTAACTCAATGATCTTTGTGGGTCCTTCCAACTCAGGATAGTCTATGTTTCTCTGATTCGTCTGTTCAGTGGCTTTTACAGCCTCAGGTAGCAGTGCAACTGGGAGGAATTAAATCTGTTTCAAATACATTAGCACTCCCTTTATGCTCCTCTGAGAGAAAAGTCACAGCTTCTATTTCAATGTTCCCAACTTCCAGACTGCTTTAAGACACTAATGATACAAAACAACCTGATGTATGCTTCTAACTGGTAAAAGGTAAGTAGGAGCCCGATAATTTTGTCATTCTACAATTGAAGAGGTTAAGAATAGAAATCCTGAAAAAAGAGAAACTGACATATACAAAGCTAATAAGTTTTACTGTCCTTTTCTAAGAAGAATGGGAGGAAAAATCCACCAATTCTGCCACAAATAGGTAAGAGTGAAGGAAGGAGAAATAGTGACAAAGCACTAACTCCCCACACCCAAATTAGCTCATTTCCATGCTAATAGTTCCCAGGTTTCATGTTTTGCTGCAGATATTGTCTGTGCCGGAGGATCCGAGCAGCTAGGTCTGGTGCAAGGAGTTTGGAGGGGCAGCTGTGAATGCTAGGAGATGGTCCATGATGGGAAGGGGTTATCTCACATCAAAGCAGCTCTGTCCTGCCATGCACCTGTTTCAGTCCAATCAGTCTGCTGTGCCTTGCATTTCCTAGGTAAGTATCTGAGGTTCTTTTAGACTTATTTTTATCTTTCAGGATCTGAACTGAACAGACCATTAAAAATAATGGTCTCAAATATGGACTACAGCCGCTTCTATATTTTATTAGGTGTTCAGTGCAGAAGTTACAAAGGGTTTTCCCTGCCCTTTTGGATGAAACCTTGTTGAGCGTGCCAGTGTACATCTTACAGCTGTATGGGGTTTGCATGGCCAAGCTTTGGTAGTGGGGGGTCAGTGGGGTGGCTTCTGTGAGAAGCTGCCAGGAGCTTCCTTCATGTTCAGCAGAGCCAATCTCTGGTGGTTCCAAAGATGGATGTGCTGTTGGTCAAGGCTGGGTTGGTTAGAAAGGGTGTTAAGGCCTTTGTGATGACATCTTGAAGAAGAAAGATAAAGTTATTGCACAGTTGTAATTGTGGCCAGAGAAGAGTGGGATGAGAACAAGTGAGAGGAACAACTCTACAGACACCGAGGTCAGTGAGGAAGGAGGGGGTGAAGGTGCTCCAGGGGCCAGAGCCAGGATTCCTCTGTAGCCCCTGTGCAGCTCATGGTGAGGCAGCTGTGCCCCTGCAGCTCATGGAGATCCACAGGGATGCAGAGATCCACAGGGATGCAGAGATCCACCTACTGCCCATGGAGGAGACCTGCACCAGAGCAGGGGGATGCCTGAGAGGAAGCTGTAACCCGTGGGAGGCTCATGGAGAGAGGAGCCCAAGCTGGAACAGCCTGTCCTTGAAGGACTGCACCCCATGCAAGAGTGACCCATGCTGCAGGAGTCTGAAGGGGGCTCTTGCCCATGGGATGGACTCATGTTGCAGCAGCTCAGGGAGATGTTGCTTGTGAGATGGAGTCATGTTGGAGAAGTTCATGGAGAGCTGGAGAGGGACCCCACAGTGCAGCAGGGGAACGACTCCTCTCCCTAAGCAGCAGGAGAAACAGCTTGTGATGAACTGACCATAGCCCCAATTTCCTTCTCCTTGCACTGCTGGGAAGGAGGTAGAGCTGGGAAGGAGGGAGGGGTGAAGGAAAGGTGCTTTGAAGATTTTATTTCACTTCTCATTACCCTGCTCTGATTTTCTTAGTAATAAGCTCAATTAATATCTCTAATTTTGAGCCTGTTTTGCCAATGACAGTATTTGGTGAGTGATCCCTCCTAGTCCTTATCTGAACTCATGAACCTTTTGTGATATTTTCTCTCCCCTGTCCACCTGCAGAGGGGAGTGAGCAAGAGGTTTTGGTGTGTGCCTGGCATCCCACTACAACTGTCCGGTGCAAATGCATTTTGCTTGTATGCACCTATGTGCATTGAGCATGTGGCATTAGACATGATGAGCTGGGGGAAGAACTTCATCAAAAGCAAGTCCCACAGTCTGTGATCGATTTTTAACCATTGCTCCAGTATGCTAAACTGTTAAAAACTGCTTTTAGACATTTTCCAGTCTTGCTCCACTTACATTCTACACTTTCAAATTATTATTGCAGACAACCTTTTTCTTTTTTATTCATGGTCACCTTTCAAGGTTTATCATGAAGAGATTTTAAAATTACGGGCTACGTTAATACAGTTGTCTCCTCAATAGAACATCTTGCAGCAAACTTTATAGTTCTTAGCAAGACTGTTCTTTTTCTCTCTGTCTCAAATGAGCTTTAACAAAGAGAACCCAAAATTCCCAAAATTAGTAATGGTCTACAAAATCTTTCATCAAGGGAAGACCAATTGAGAGCTTTGCTTTTTTTTTTTTTTT
>VWZS01008008.1:828442-840099 GCA_013397075.1 Rhabdornis inornatus
TTTTTTTTTTTGAGACATTTAACTTTGGCATAATTGTGCTACTATGGATTTAGACTGGATTATTAATTCCATTTCACCTTTACTGATGTTAAGATTTTCAAAGAATCATATCTTAAACAAGATCATTCCAAGTGCTAGATGAGAAACTTACATCAAAATAACTTCATAGAAGCAAATTTGGGCTACTGAGGTAATTAGGTTTTTATATTGTCTGATTTCTGGAGAACATTCTGGCTTTTTATGGAAAAATGGAAGACAAGTCAAAACACTTCCCTTGGTTCTAAAGAGCTGCTGCAGTGACTCATTATGATTATAGTTTAAGTGCACTGCTCTACTTTCTGGACAGGTTTATCTGTCAGCATCCTGGTTTTCATAGATAAGAAGGTATTGCCAATGTAATACAGCTGTTTCTGAAATGAGGATTAGGACTACAGCACCCAAACAAGCATGAGGCTGAAACACATAACTGAAAAGGAATTAAGGATGCTGGATCAAAGATTTTTCAATATAAACATTGTTTTCTTTCCCACCTGCTGTCCATGTTCCTATAAAATCAATGTCCTTCCCTAAGTTCAGGGGTTGATTATTCCATGCAGTGAAGGAAGAGATAAAAGAACGAACATTAATCATCTGAAAAAAATCATTATGAGATAAAGTCTTCCAGAGATGAGCATGAATAACAACAAAAAAGGAAAAGATTTTCATATCATCCTGGAAAGTTCTCATCTCCAAATTGAGTTTTTAAGACGGATTCTCCCTGGTATCTAAACATGAACCTAGATAGTGGCAATATGCCCCTGAGCTGGATGCTGTGAACTGTCCGTCTCTCTACATCTGCAACAGCCATTGACAAGAACTGTCTGACAGGGATGCCTGCGGCCAGCTTAGTGGTCCTAGGGACTCTCACCTGGCCCCCAGTACTTCAGGGATATGCACATGGTCTCCAGCCAGCTTCAGCTGGATATCTCAGATATGTCTGTGTGTGGCAAATAACCCATGGCCTGCATTCAGGTAGACTTTTTTAAGCTTTTGGTCCTTAACAGCTTTAATGGAGCTCAACTATCACATGTGAACATGGATGAGAAGGTTTAGGTGCTGTAACCTCCCATCAGTTTTCACCCTGAGTGGCTGAGTGCAAGTGCCCTGAGAGCACTATTAGGTATAAATGTCACTGACCAGAATCTGCTGGGGATTCCACCTGTGTTCTCTGCCCATGGGCCCAGGTTTTCAGCTCAGTCCTGGAGCTCCAGTCCCTGCTCATGCTCTGTCATAGGAACACTAGGCTCTGGGTCTGACCCCTTTATGGACCTTTAAGCTACACTCTAGATAACTTCTATCTTGATGGATCCAACTCCTCAGGTGTATTCTGAACTTGTCCCTATCCCTGGCTTTAGGGCTCTCTATTGGATAAATTTAGGGGCCCAATCTTGTTTTGTCCCAATCTTTCTGTAGCCCAATCTCCAGTCCTATTCATTTCTCCATCATCTTCTGCCCACAGCTAAAACCCCTCCAGGGACTTGGGCACTGGTTCATCATTTGCCATGTCTTGTACTGCAAGCAGATCCTGTTACCAGTGCCCAAATCTGTCTATCTCATCAAGATCCTGTGGGGTTCTGCCCTATTAGAGGTGGCACTCTCTGTATAAGGATGACACTCAAGTCCTTCAACAGAAAATACTCAATCTGTCTGAGACCACAGAAACCCAGGAACAACTGAAGGAAAAAAAAGATTTAGCACCTGTGAGACAGCATATCTTTATAACTACTCAGTGCTGACGTCCTGTTCTGCTGTTCGCATGACATGAGAAGAGAAAAAAAATTTCCATAACGCAACAGCATGTCAAGATTAACCTAAATATTCCAGTATGGAAAAAAAAAAGGAAAGGCTTTAGAAGACTACGTGGAAGGAAGGCAAATGGAAAGTTAACAGTTATTGACATACACATATTGGAATATGTGTTATTTTGTTCTGGAGATAGAATAAGAGTTGTTTTATCTGGGGAAAGAGAAACAGAAGGTATAGACTGACAGACAGCAAAAATACCTGTAGATTGGCCTCTAAGAAATGGACTCATGATAATGTCTGTCAGCTAGAGAAATATGCCCATGTAGGCAGTGCTTCATTTTAGTCATTAAAAACAGGGCAAAATGGAGCAAGAAGTCAATTATATATAGACAGAGAGAAGAGGAGGTTACTCAATAACAAAACTTTCCCTTCAATCTTATCTCTGACTTGAAAATCTGACGTATAGAACAATATCTGCTAAGTTTCATTGTCTTCAGGAGGATGCGTGTGGGATCGGGTTTGTATTTGGCAACTGGAAACAGAAGCTCTTTCTTTCAAAGAGAGGAAATAAACAGCATGGGTGATCTTTTGATTGCAGATGAGTCAGAAAAGTTTCTAGATTTCTGTCAAAACAGACCTCTTAAAGGCACTGCAAGAGCTGATGCCAAAGTGGTATAAGCCTGGAGACATATTCATCCCATCTATCTGCAAGTCCGAGATTCAGCCTTAGATGTTCTTGTACGACTGTGTTTCCTAGTTTGGGCAAGGAGGCTGATATGAGGGCTTATACCTGTGAGCTCAGGCTGCATATCATTAAGGAATAAAGAAAAAGAAAAACTTTCAGTAAGAAGCTGCAGAGAAATATTTGGAAAGTTTGGCTAAGCTGGAGTTTCTGCCATTTAAAATTCATGATATGCTTAATCATGGTATCCTTATTCCTATGCAGTAATGAACTTTGTGGTAGCTAAACTGGTCCTTGTTTCATCTGGGTTCCTCTGCCCACTAGACAGCCTAATTGGGGTAGATGGCAGAGATCTCTGAATCACAGAATATCCTGATTTGGAAGGAACCTACAAGCATTGTAGAATCTAATTACTTTGTTTGCTCCAACCCTGCAGAGCAAGTTGGAAGCTGTGCATACGGAGTCCCTGATGATGTTTCTGTCACCACACATAAACTGCCATCAGCAAGACACCTGGAAAGAGACAAAGTCAAGGATGTTTCTGACCAAACAGTCCATTCCCCAGCACAGCTCCAAGCAGATCTGACAGTACTCAGGAAGGAGAAAAGCAAGAAATAATTCCTAAGAACAAATTTATCCAACTATATGTCATGAAGCACTCAAACAAGAGCATCCTCTTGCTCCTGCCTTCTTTGTGAAGCCCTTCTTCACCCAAAACCTTCCTTCCTTCTTCTGTGCTCTCAGGCCTTTATGAGAGCCAACAACCTTCCTTCTGCAATTGCTCCTCTTAATGCAAAGGGGTCTGTTTCCCTGTTGGCAGTCTCATTTCTCTGAATAGAGAAACATCACCCTTTTCTTCCTTAAAGGTATAAGGCAGAAATGCAAGAAATTTACTCCTTTCTCCCTGGACACTCAGTTAATCTTCACAGCCCACTTCCCAGCACTTAAGTATAGCTTTTGCCTGCAACCCATCAAGCTAGGAAGGAAATATGTAGGTTCAGGTCTCATTTAGCCAAACGGTCTCTTGAGTGTTGCCTCTGCCTTGGCAGTTCAGATTCTAAGAACCAGCCCTCCTCAAATAAATGGGAGACTATAACTGTGACATAGATAATGATATTTTCACTTTTCTAATCTGCTGGCTTGAAAATCTGCCTCTGGTGTTTTTAGGATTCCACAACTCTGATGAATGCACCTACTAGATTATTCTACACATTTGCTGCTCACCCAACTAAAGTTATTATTACTCTGCATTAGAATTATTAATTTCCACTTCACCCTTGTCATTGCAGTGAAATCAAAGGCTTAACACAATACAGCTCCCGCCTTTCCAATTGTTGTGGGGACAGCAACACCTCTGATGTCAAAGCTATATTTTAGGAAAGACACTGCAGGCATATATAATCCCTGTTGTTTTTACCAAGCTTGATGGCATGAACCTTATAAATTCTTCTATCTTCAGTCCATCCAGCATTCCTCTGGCTGCACTGTACTTTTAGGGGAAAAAAAAAACATAAAGGTCATTCTGTTTTTCTGAGGCAGCTTCTCTAATATAAATGGAAAATTTGTGAGGGTGCACAGCAGGTTTTCCTACATCCAAAGGACTCAGAGAGAGAAGTGGTTTCCAATAAGACATTATCAAAATCATCTTGGTAGTCCTTACTCTCTGTATGACGTGAATCAAGAGCATGGGTGAATGAAGCCTGCATTCTAAGGGCCAGGGTATTCACCTCACCAGCTCCTGATATTCACTACTTCAGTGTGACACAGTCACCAGTAGCTGGGAAAGAGAGGCTGGGTCTGTTTCATGCTCTTGTTACAGCAGATATTTATATAAATGGTTTGTGCAAACGGTTCCACACTTAGTGGGTCAGACAAAGATTTTTCCAGCATCTGTGTGATGAGGGGCCCACAGGACTTCTGAAGACATAGCTTCAAATCCCACTGTGCATCACAAAGAATACAGACTAGGAGATTAATTTCCCTTATTTCAGAGGAGTAACTGAACCATTAGATCTCTGATAGCAATATCTTTGAAACGATTTCTCATTTTGACAAGAAATGTCAATAAACCTTTTCTTGGTAGAGTTTTATGGGAAAAATAATCTTTCGCCAAAAGTGACTGCCACTGTTCTTTTGTGCTGTCTCCAGTTCCTGTCTTGGGCAATACTTGTCATATTTTTCTAATACTTCCTCACTTATGATCTACGTATTTCAGTGGTTTGAACCACACCTTCCTCAAATTCCTCTCCTAGAAAAAAAACCAGTTGAATCTGGAGTTTTTCTTTGTGGCTTTTTTCTTCACTTCTTGTAGTGTGAAGTACGCTACAAGAACATATGACTGGTTTCCTTCTCTTTGGAAGCTCTTAACACTGGCTTCTCCCAAGAGACAAAGATGTTCCCAATCTGACAGTGCCTCCATCTTCCTAGGTGCTATCACTGCTGTTCTCTTCCTCTCCTTTTCTGGACTCAAACAAGAATCAATGTGTGACTCAGGATCCCCTTGGAGTGGGGATTTCCCTGTGTGCTTGGTCCCACCACATCATCAGGTTCTGAAAAGGATGTCAAAATAAGGTAACACCTACTACAAATTTCCTGGGGTGAATTCGAATTTAGTGCACTTCTGTGGGAAATTCCATTTCAAATTATAAGCAGGAGGCAAAATAGAAGTTCTCTCCTAGATTAAGATTTACTCCAATGGGTCATTCCCTGAGTGTTCTCAGCCAGTGAATAGCAAGCATCCAGGCTGAAACACAGAAGTAAAAGTCACAGGCATTCCCTGATGTCAGATTTTAGAATATGAGGGAAAATTGACTTTGCTTCTTACTTTGCAAAGAGGCAGTAAAACTCTCCTATCTTTGAAGCGCCCTTTTCATTGGTTATGGGCACTGCCTGCATGGGAAACTTATTTCACGGTGTTCTAGCAAATGAGTTTCAGAGCCTACAGTGACAGTAATGGTGTTAATCGTTCAAGGATATCAATGTAAGGACTTTATAGTTTCAGGCACCTGGAGTTCAGCATATCAATGATACCCCATGGCTATGTAAAAATAAATTGGGAAACAAGCTGATAAGGTGAATTATATATTGACTCATTGGGTGAAAGCAGTGCTTCCCAGGAAAGTAAGCAAAGTAAGATGCTTGCAAGCTTTTCTTTACTGAGGAAACCAGAACAGGTGTCAGTGGAGCTCACTTGGCAACAAGTGAGTTCACAAGAGCAAAAGGTTTCAATGCTGCCATTCATCAGCCTTTGTTCTGCCATTCCTGAGAGGCAGTGAAAAGAGATCCAGCTCAATGGTCATTTTTTCTGCCCTAAGATACAGCAAGAAAATACATTGAGACTTATGCTGCACCCTGAAGGCTGAATTCTGCCTGCTGGGTATTACATTCCTTCCAGGCAGGGATGGGTGACTGTGTTGGGTCTGGCCTTACGCCAAGCAGAACTGGAGAGAAGTGGTTGAACTTCTGCCAACTTCTCTCTTTGCTGAGTCAAGAGAGTCTCAATGAGATGAGAACATGGCCTTGTATGTTCATATGTTCACTTCATACAAAATACTGAGATTACTGTATTTTGCAAAAATGCAAAGCATTATGAGAGCAAATGTACACCACCAATGACTCTGAGCTATTGAAATATAGAAAGGTGAATAGCTACATTTCAACTGTTGAGAGCCTGTCAACGATAAAAAATAATTCCTTCCTGTTTTGCAGAAATAGTTGAAATTGAGCTGCTAGAAGCTGATGTTTCTTTAAAAGAAAATTAACTTGTCCCCACCCCACGCGCTATATGTACGATTTAAATTAACACAGAATAAATGAAGTTTTGAAATGCAAATGTGAAAATGAGTCAAGAATACATTATAAATAAAGTTTACATATGGCGATGACAAGTGTCATCACATCTAAGTAACATCCACCACACTCTTCAGAAAATCACTAATGCAGTTTGAATGCCTTCTTTCTTTAGTGAAATATGCATCAGTCAGATAGAAATACCTAAATAGCAATATCCTCTACAGTCTGAAAATATTAATGCTTGCTTTGTGTTGCTTTGTTTCTTTACTATTTTTGTAATGCTGTTCTTTACTCATTTTTAGGAGGTGACATTTGAAGGCAGCACCTTAAAACAGCCAAGCAAGTGTTTCAAACTTTCTTGCTGGTTGCATTCTCAGCATCTCAGACCAATGTCTCTCATAACCGTTTCTGGAAGATCCAGTATTTCTTGATATGCGTGTCCCAAAACTGGTGCCCATCCACCAAAGCCATCATCAGCTCTTTATTGGCTTTGATGCACTTCTCCCAGGGCCTCTCTAAACTCTGTCCATGACTCAGGATCCTATCCCAGCCCATCTCAGGGCCATTAGTTCCTTCCCCAATAAGGTCATGAGATGCCAGTCCTCAGGTCCACAGACTGATGTCCCAGCCTCAGAGCATCTCTGTCCCCACAGAAATGCCTGATGACCTGGCTTGGGACTGCACAGCCCCACCAGGGGAATGTCCCCTGTACCCATCCCCCAGAGAGTCTCTGTCCCTCACAGTACTCAGCTATGACCTTACCAGTATTGAACAGAGTGGAAAAGATTATTCTGCAAGAATACCTTTCTGCTTATGCACTGCAATGTTTGTTTTCCCTGCAACAACATGACATTGTTGGCTCAATTTCAGTAGCCCCCAGATAATTTCTTGCAGAACTGCTACTTAAGCAGCTGTTCCCCTTCATGTGCCAGTGTAACCAATTATTTCTGCTTATATGCAGTGCCTTCCACTTGCCCCTAGTGAATTGCATCTTCTGTTCTTTTCCTTGTTTTTCTTGCCCATATCTTGAATTAGCCAATATGATTTTTAAATCTGGTTATGCCCTTCAACTGTAGGTGCTATTGTTTGTCCTGGTACTTAGTAAGTACAGCATGTATTCCATCACACAGGCTTTTAACTCTGGTAGACATTTTAAAGTGTAAATAATGTAGTGCCACTGAAGTTAAAAAGAGTCAACAATCTACAAGCACAGACAAAATGCTCCACCAGGATGTTTGTTAAGAGTCTCTGAATATAGATGGCTAAAATATGGAAGCTGAATGACCAGGAGTACACTTGCTGTTGGAGTGGTATTGGATAACTCTCAGTTCAAATCTGGAAAAAGGCCTCCATTTTCTATCTTGAATTTGTGACACTAAAGCTTCACCACTTCGGCAATCTCCTGATTCTGTAAAAAATGATGAAAGATACCGTCTTTCCCTTTAAATACTTAAATATTTCCTCACCATAATTCCTGAAGAGATCTCAGAATAGGTCAAGTGCTATATAAAGACCATTGCTTTACACAGTGGTCACTGGCTCTTCACTGTGTCTAAGTGGTGCATCCCATCCTGGGCTGCAAAACCATTGGAACTGGAAATTATTTGTTAATATACATTTATCAGGAGAGTTATGCAATGAGGTTGTATTCACAAGCTGAATACAAAGAAAAAATCATATGCAAAAGCTTAGAGCAGTCAAACACACTGGGCTTTCATTTCAGTGGTGTCTCTCACTTCATGATGTGAACCGTATTGGAGTAACACTTGGGATCAACAGGTAGCAGTATCCCAGTGTTCCTTTACTGCTAAAACAAAATGTCTGAGCTGATGTATGCTGGAAACATCCGCTGGAAATGTATTGATTAAAGACATGCCAAAAAAACTTAGAGCAGAGTGTAATGCAATGTGGAATTTCCTCCTTAAAAAGCACTGGAATTTAAGATATTTTGTCTCCCATTATGATTACAGAAGAAATAATTTTGGGCACTTCCTCATATAACTGAGAGCAGCCACAACCATCCCCTGTGTAAGTTATTTATGATGATATTGTAAATAATATTAATCACAATAACATTACCTATAGCTTGATTCTCACATGGAAGTATTTCATTTGGATTTAGAGCCCTGTAGGTGTCATAGGCATTCTCTATGTTTGTTTCCTTGAAAAGATATTTGGATGTTTTGTAGACCCCTGTATTACCTGGCAATGAGACTGTGTTCTTGGCTCTAAGTAACCTCACAATGTTGAAAGCAGAGTAGATACAGGCTTTAAGATTGCCATTGCCTTTTCTTGTCATGTAAGAGAAGATGAAGTTAATCTCACGTGTAGGGTAGACCACCTACAGACCATTCTTAAATCTTCATCTTCACCAAAAACCTGCCATTGGTATCAAAAGGAAATCAGATTTAATCTTCTACAGCAAATCCTGCAACACTAGAAAATGACAGGTTTTGGTGATTTAGAGAAATTCAATATCAAATAGATAGCTCAATCATGAATCTATCATCCTCCCCCTACACCAACGAAGATGTTAGTGAATGTGAAAAGAAGATAATGGAACAGAAAAACAAGTACTCTGCTGAGCCCATACACATTAATTGTATCATTTCAGAGAATGACTAAAGATTGCCATGAGTCAACGATTCCTCCTAAACATTTTGTCTGAGCACACCTACCATCCCAGCTTGACTGGCAACGAGCAGATTAAAATGCTTCAGTTATGATGGCAGCTCAGTTTGAAATAAATCACTATTAACAGCAACACACCAGGCATCAGTGCTCTCTCTGCCATACAACCAGTCACTTAAAGTGTTATTTTGCATACTCTCCATTTCCTAATGCAAGAAACCTTCATAATGAAGATAAGAGAATGAGGGGCAAGAGTTGTGTAGGGAAAAGAACTGCCTAGGAATCCAGTTGAATTAGACCCTGTGTTTATCTACAGGCTAGCAAACTGGAGTCCTACACATTCACGTATGCAAAGTATCTGATGAAGCAATGTTTCAAAAACATTGTCTTTCAAAAACATGCCTAGCACCCTGTCAACTCATTAAAGCGCTGTTTGAGAATTCATCTCAGGGATCTGATTCTAAGATGACATGGTGAAAGTCTTTTTCGGCCCAGACTCCCAGCATTTTTGTAGTTTTACCATCCTTGAACCTCAATACGCCTGGAAACTCAAGTGACAGTCCCAGGGCTTCCAGCTTCCCTGGTTCATGGAACAGGGATGCAGAGAAAGGAGTTCTCAAGAGCCTAATAATTAGATTCATAATTTATTTAAAAACTGAAGAGAATTCTTTTCCCCTAGACAGAAGAACGAGGAGGAAAAACAAAAGGAATTTCCTTTCCCTTGGAAATACGAAGGTTTCTAGGTTTTGTTCCTGGTCCAAGGTTTAATACATGCACACTAGCACATACATACACAACCCTGACAGACTTTCCCCTCTTTGAAGTGGCTGACAGGGGGATTTCCTCTTAGGATATGTCTTATACTGCAATAACTGCAGGATACTGATCAGGATGGATTTAAAATCTCTTACAATGTAACATTTCCCTATTTGAAGCCTAATTAGATTTATTGTATACATCCACAGGAAACATCCCCATCCTGGAACAAGAAAAACACTTTGAGATCTAAATGTTAAACCCTCTAAAACAAGCTAAGAATTAATTTTTTAATTGAAAAAGTTATACAGAATAGCCTTATGTGTGGTTTTTTTATGGTTTTAGATTCTTTCATATGTCTCAAATTCAAGTCTCCTTTCTAGTATTAATTTCAGTTGTAGTTCCACCAATCAGGCTATCCCTCCTACCACTTGCTGTTTCAGGAAAATAAAGAATAAAATTATTGTAAATGGATTGCCTTCTGTGTATTATAAAGTTTTGACTTTAGGGGTGAATTTAATATTCATTTCCTTTTAACTTCTGTTGCAATTAACATGTAAGTGAAAGGTCTTTTGCATTAAAAGGAAAAAACCAAATCCCTCCTTCAAAGGAAGCCCATAAAGCATCAAGAACCGTCTACTGCTTTGTAAAAAGTGTGATCCATTCAGCAGTGCAGGTGCTTCAGGGATTTAACAGTATTACAGGAGAGTGATGGTGTGCACAGGAGAGAGAGATGAGCCAAGAAACAGCTGTTCTCTAAAACTCGGTTGGGAAAGGGTGAAAGAACTAAGGGAAACTTCTGGGTGGTCCAGAGGGCAATCTGAAGGACAGCAGCTCTATTTTGGGGAGTTGTTTTTTTTTTTTCAAATTCTTGAAACTGCATTTGATTCTGACTTAGGATAAAGTCTCTCCTTTCCTAACAAGGAAGAACTACTTTCTTCTTCTAGTATTTTTTTCCCTTTGCTCCGTCATGTTTCTTCTCTGGTTCTGAAAGAAAAAACAAACCTGAACTCAACCAACCAAAAAACAGAAACACCGAACAAAACCATCATCCACAGTGAAAAATTGAAAGAATCATTTGATAATAAAAAACTTAAATTCACTCTCTTAAAAATGTGGGTTTCTTCTAAGACCTAAAAATTTCCATTGCTTTTACAATTGCCTTTATATACAGACCTCTTTTTTTTTAGTACAAAACTGCTATTCCTGGTCAGCAGCAGTGCCCGAAATGTCTTGAATAAAAGATTTGCAGTGGTCATAGCTGCTAATCCATTCTCAAAACTGGAGCAATAGCTAGATGGGTAAGGAAGGAGTAGACCTAGAAGAGAGAGGAGGAACACACAGCTCCAACCATTGGTTAAAAGGTGCATTATTCATCTCAAATCTCTTATTTCTCTTCATAAAATCCCCGTGCTTAGACCATCTTCTGACGTTTTTATGTGGCTATGTGTATCTGTGAATGAAGGGAGAGATAAGAAATTTATTTGCATGTGAGGGAACTGCTGCTACACAGCATAGAGAAGCAAAAAATTGACATATCTTGCTGCCTCTTTATTCTCTGGCATAATTTCTTTTCTTCTTTTTTTTTGGTCCTTTTATTTATTTCCCCCTGCTTTTTGGCATCACTGGGGCATGCAATAATTTAGCTTCATTGCTAACAAACTTTAAAATATTTCATTGATATTTTTACCATACTGAAAAAAATTATCTGCAAAGCACAGCAAATGCTGATTGTTTCCATCATCTGCTAAGCTATGTGTCCTCGTCCTCTTTCTCTCTGATGTTTTAGTCCATGAAGCCTTGTATTTCCTTTACCATGGCTGTCATTAATTAGTCTGAATGCTTTTACTAACCAGTGTTACAATTTTCAATCCATTCTCTTATGTCCTGTGTTTGCTTTTGTTCAGACATCATATTGGGATATGCATTCATCTGAGGAAAGTGATAGACAGGGTTTTTAAAAGACTCAATCAGTGCCAGAAGTTACTTTTTTTCCTTTTTTTTTTTTCTT
>VWZS01008008.1:840178-892930 GCA_013397075.1 Rhabdornis inornatus
AAAAAAAAAAAAAAAGAATAAGGGAGCTATAGGAACAAAACCCCAACCCACCAAACAGGTAAGGAGACAATTCCAAGCTAATTTGCTCATATTCTGTCATTTCTATGATTAAGTTTCACATTTCAGATACAATGGCTTTCTGTCAATTCTTTGCTTTTCCTTTCTTGAGTTGTTTTTTTCAAATATTTATTTAAATAAAAATATGTATAATAACTCAAGTGTTCCTTCATAATATGTTGGATACAAAGCCATCTTTATTGGAGAACCCTAGAGAGCTTTGCAGAGCATGGTGCCAGGTTTGCAATCCTGAGGACATAAATAATCCCACTAAAGTGAATGAGATCATTATTTGCATGATTAAATATCATAGCATTAAACTGTACATAAATGCTACTGCTGTGGGTAGAGAGGAGGAAGGAGGAGAGGAGTGTGACATAAACTTTCAGGTGACAGAAGAGGAATGAATTCTGCCTGATTTTTCATCCTTCAAAAGCCTTCTAGTGACAGTATTATTTTTAAATGGCTTTTAGTGATTTTGTGACACTGCCAAGTCATTTAGCTCTATTAAAATAAAAAATAAAAAGAAAAATAAGAGATCCAATAGCAGCAAAACCTGAATAATGCACAGTATTAATCTTGTGCCAACTGAGTTTGGGACTTACAGGACTTTGTGTGTGCATGTAAAATTACCTTGTTGGACCCCCAGCTCATCCAGCCTTCATTTGCAACCAAGGTTTTGGCAGGATCACCCCTCTCCTGCTCCCCAGGGTGGTCAGGCTTCCTCCTTGCTCTGCAGAGCCCAGAGCATTGCTGCAGTGGGTGCCAATGTTCAGATCTTGTCCCCTTCTTGATAACAAAGGTTATCCACTCTACAGAGGTGCCCAGTACTTCTGTGTCTGACTCAGAAATACCTGCCAGAAATGAGCACACCGTTACCTAAACACTCTGCACTGCTTTGCCATCACCACTGAACAGAGAGTAGGCTCACCAAACACACAGATGGCATAGAGCTGGGGAGGGCTGCTGGCATGGAGGAGGACAGGTTTAGTTTTCAACATGTTCTATTTCAAATTTGGCATGCAGGGTGGAAAAAACAATGCATTCCAGTGAGGGCAAATGCAAGATACTTCATGTAGGCTGTTATGCACATATGGAGCAAGTGACACCTGCCCAGGCCTTGAGGACAGCAAAGTTTCAGTAGGTCATCTGTTCTGGATAAGCCTGTGAAGGGAGGACAACAAATATGTCCCAGGATGTATAAATAGGAGTGCAGATCATAAAATGTAGTCCTAGATATAAGACGACTTTCCACTGTAGGACCAAGTTGAGCTGTATGAATTTCACAGAGTGGAAGGAAAGAAAAGGAAAGAAAAGGAAGAAAAGGAAGAAAAGAAAGAAAAGAAAGAAAAGAAAGAAAAGAAAGAAAAGAAAGAAAAGAAAGAAAGAAAAGAAAGAAAAGAAAGAAAAGAAAGAAAAGAAAGAAAGAAAAGAAAGAAAGAAAGAAAGAAAGAAAGAAAGAAAGAAAGAAAGAAAGAAAGAAAGAAAGAAAGAAAGAAAACAAAATAATGAAACAAGAGTATATGATCCAGAACAAACAAAAAATATCAGAGATCTAGAAAATGTGACCCACCGGGGGCGAGGGAAAGACAGAAATAATGTTATTTAGCCCAAGCAATGAGAAGGCAAAGAGGGAGTGGATAGAAGAGACAGTCATTAAATATGTATAGACAACTGCCAGGATAATCTGTTCTCCCTGTTCATGGTGGACAGGACAAGAAGTGATGTGCTTGGTGAATGCTGCAAGGAATGTTCAGGTTAGGTATGAAAATGATAAGGGTGGAGAAGCATAAAAATAGACTGCCTGGGGAGGTACAGAGCCTCTATTACAGGAAAAATGATGAGAGTTCACTCTGCCATGAGGCAAAGGAAACTGGTAGCACTGTGATTCAGTGCATATAGTAACATCAGAGAACTGAGATGTCCCTATCTTGGTTTCATCTTATCTCTTTTGAATGGGTGTCTCCTTTAACTACATTATATATTTGTTTCCTTTTCCTTTTATTTATCGTGATTTGTGTTGAGCAGTCTGAATGAGAAAGATACCTTCATTCTGTGCTCTGGGGTAATAGCACTAACAATTATAATTTCTTTCATTATAAAAATATGTAAGTTCTTGTGTAAGATTTCTCCTTTTGTAGTATCATTTTCATCTTAAAGTAATCCTACAATTTCCACGGGCTTTATCTAGGAGCAAGGATATGTGTCTCTATTACTATTGTGAAAACAGTATTAACCCTTTCCGGGTTAGCAGGGTCATGCTGAACCACAGGAAAGACCCATCTCTGTTCACGAAAATGCCACTCTTTCCTTATCTCGGCTCGGAAAACAAGAATTTCCTCTGTTTATATCTATACAAAACCTGCCTCACACATGAGACACAGACTTGCCTGGAGTTCCCAAATCTATTGTAATGTAAATACAGAAACAATCAGTGAAATCCTTCCTAAATCTCCATGTCTTCCTGATAACAATAGTAATAATAATAATAGTGTAGGCGAATTAAGCAATGACAGCTGGAGAGGTGTTCACAGAGGTTCAGACCCACTGGAAGTCAAGCATCACCTGCCATTTTTAAGCACCCCAACTCTCAACAAGTCAAAGCTCCAAGTGGGGTAGCACAGCTCCCTTCCAGGCAGGGTCTCTGTCCACACTGCTGATGTTAGAAAGCATCCGCATATTTATCTCAAAGAGTTCAGCAGGCATCACTCTTGTCTTTTGAAACACAAAGAAAACACCTCTCCCTTACTTTGCCATAGTCTAATGTGTAGACTGTATCTCCTTCAGCTGCTTCCAGCAGCACAGCTTCAGCTCCAAATCTGGAAGTTTCAGCCTTTCCCCCATTAAAGGGTTCAGTCACTTTAACAAGGTTTACTTTCGGCAGAGGAGGAATGGGAGAGACAAAGATCAATACCTCTTCCTCTCCAGGCTGTGCTGCCATGCAAAACACTTCCAGGTTTGCTGGCATACGGTGACTCCACAAGCAGAGGTGCAGGAACAATTTCATCTGCCAGCACGGGGAGTGAGAATTGGCTTTATATCCAGGCTCTGTGCATGGGACAGTTTCTGTTATTTCTCCAACGTCTTTAATGTAAATGTTGTCAGGATAGCATCATCAAACATTCAATTAACACAGGGTGGTTAGAGCCACAGTGCTGGTAGTGACATCGCCTTTCTGAGAGAGTCTGAACTTCCTCAGGCAGAGGTGGAGGGGTTCTCCACCACCCTGGGCAAGTGTGCTCTATCCAAGCAAGGCCTGAGGATCTTCCTTGTGGCGAGGCAGAGGGATGCCCGGCTGCAGCATCAGCTCTCACTGAGCGCTGTGGAGGGATGCACCTGTCAGGCAAGGCGGGACACTCCGGGGCACCGGAGAAGAGCAGCTCAGAAAAACCTAAGTGACGCTTGAAGGAGCCTCCTAGGACCAGGGGACCTGCTCTGCGGCAATCCCCGCCCACTGTCCCCCTCCCAGAGCCGTGGCTGCGGCTGCTTTAACCGGGCCGGGCGGGTGCTGGCAGCCCCGCCGACGTGGCGGGCATCAGCTGACCGTGCTGGGCTCTGCCTCCTCCCGGTCCGCCCGCCCGCAGCTCCGCTCCGGCGGCGGCGGCTCCGCCGTGCTCGTCCCGCGGCTCCCGGGACGGCATCCGCCGCCAGCTCCTCGCAGCTCCGCAAAGCGCTCCCTCCGCTTTGCCCTCGCCCCTTCCTCCTGCTCCTCCTCCTCGTCTTCCTCCTCCTCCTCCCTGCCGCCGGGGAAGCCCCTGAGCCGGAGCACTCCCTGCCCCGGCCCGCGGAGAAGTTGGGATACTCCTATCTGGCTTCCCAGAGCTCTGAGTTTAGGGCGGGATTTTCATTTTCCGGTCTTTCGATTTTTTTAGATCTGGATTTTGATGTGATTATTTTTCTCCTCATTTCTTTCTTTTTTTCCCTCCTTTTTTTTCCCGTTGCCAAGCAAGCCGAATGTCTGCGATGGATGGGAGCCCCGAGTCGCCTCCGGGCAGAGGCGCCCCGTGAGCCAGGGGCATGCCCCGCCGCCGGGGGAAAGCGGGCGGGCAGCCCCCGGCCGGCGGCGCTGGCGCCGTGACCGAGGATGCCCGAGACCTGGCCGCCTCTCCCCTCCTGCCCGAGCTCGCAGCGCTGCCGCTGACCGCAGCCGCGGGAATTACAGCAACTCCCGGGCACCAGACCTCGGAGCGGAGCCCCGGGATCCCCGCAGAGAGGAGCTGCCCGCTGTGACCGGCTCTGCAAGGCGGCTGCCCCCACCCCTCCGTGCCTCCGGCCTCCGGATGGGGCCGAGGATCGCCCACCGGGCAGCGGGGCTGCGGCCGTAGATGCTCCGCTCCTCCCTGCTCCACCTCCTCTCCGGACCCGCGGCTCGGTTTCACCCCCGCGCACCGCCCCGAGGAGGGCGCGCACCGAGCCCGCCGGGGCGCCGGGGCTGCGCNCGGTGCCTGAGCGACAGCGATGAACTTTACACCATCAACAGGACTCCCCCCGGCAGCGGCAGACCCCAGCGCCTGCTGTGGCAGACGGCCGTGCGCCACATCACCGAGCAGCGCTTCATCCAGGAGCACAGCAGCAGCAGCGGCGGCAGCAGCAGCGGCGGGGGCAAGGGCTTCAGCTCGGACGAGACCTGCTGCCCCAACCACCACCCGCACCCGCCGCACCACCACCACCTCCGGCGGCAGTCGGCCGGACGGAGTTTGGGCAGCGAGCGCCACAACAACGGAGGCACCAAAGTCTTCCCGGAGGGCACAAGCAGCAGCGGAGACTTGGGCTTTCTGCCCCTGGACTGTGCCCCCAGCAACTCCGACTTCTTCCTTAACTGGGGCTATACATATCGCGGGGTCATCTTCCCCACTCTCCGCAACTCCTTTAAGTCTCGGGACTTAGAGCGCCTTTACCAGCGCTACTTCTTGGGTCAACGGCGCAAATCCGAGGTGGTCATGAACATCCTGGACGTGCTGACCAAGCTGACCCTACTGTTCCTCCACTTGACCCTGGCCTCTGCTCCCATGGACCCCATTAAGGGCATCCTCTTGGGCTTCTTCACTGGCATTGAGGTGGTGATCTGTGCCTTAGTGGTGGTCAGGAAGGACACGACCTCATACACCTACCTGCAGTACAGCGGTGTTGTCACTTGGGTGGCCATGGCCACGCAAATTCTGGCGGCAGGACTGGGCTGTGGCCTCCTTGGGGACGGCATTGGCTATGTGCTTTTCACGCTTTTTGCGACCTACAGCATGCTCCCGCTGCCACTCACCTGGGCCATCCTGGCCGGACTGGTCACCTCTGTCTTGCAGCTCGTCATGCAGCTGGTTATCCCCAGGTTTGCCGTGACTTCCCTCAACCAGGTACCGTGGTGAGGAGAGGGTGGGAACCGTCCCCTTGCTCCATCACCCTGAGTGAGAGGAGGTGTGGGGGGATGTCCCAAAAAATCCCTTCCCTTTTAATCAGGTGCTCAGAAATTAATTACCTGGAGGGGAGATCATAGGCAAAAATCAACCCTCTTGTCTCCTCTTCTTCAGTCTCCCATTGCTCATTCCCGTGTTTCACCTCAAGCTGGGCGTTGGGACACTTTCTAACCACCCTGTCCCCTCTGCTTGTGTATTCACTACATTGCTGTCCCTTGAAATAGCATTGGGGAGAGAAGCTCCTGGGGCAAGTGGGGAGGATGGGTCATTTATCATTCCCCTCCCTGATTTCCAGCAGTGGTTTGTGGTTCGAGATTACTTTGTTTTGGCCAAACTCTCCCAGTGCTCCCATTTTACTGCTTATGCATTTTAACTCTGAGTCTGCTGGGGCAACTGGTACTTTTGTATATGAAGGGCAGCTTGATCTGAGCTATGGGAAAACAGGAGTGAAGCATGCTTCTCTTTTGCAAGGACAAACCACTGAAACCTCAGTGAAGCCAGAGCAAAGTTCCCCTGGGAGATTTGGTATGAGATCCTAGGCTGTCTTAAAGGACACTAGGAAGCCTTTTCTGCTGATGGTCAAACATTGTTGCTCTGAATCCTTACAAGTGATGTCTAGGACAGCATGCTGGTTATGCGGTGGATTGTTGTGTGGTGCAGACTGCTGAGAGACACTGGTCAGGAGGGGTCTGAGGGGTTAAAACCAGGTCTCACCTGACTTCACACTCAGATGAGTTCTTCCACAGAAAAGTGAGAATGCACCAAACTCCCTATATCTGCAAGGCAAGATAGCAGTGGGTACTAGGACAACTTAATCCCGCAGATTCTTGCTGCTCCCATTTCCCTCCCTTTCCAGACTGTCACAGCTCAGTGCTATCAGTGTTTCATAGCAGATTATCATCTCCATTTGGCTTGCTCCACGGAATCGGGGAGAAAAGAGTGGAGATACTGTCAGATAATCCCAGGTGGTTGCATGTTATTTACATGAGTGTTGGGATGTGCACCAGGGAAGTGACTGATTTTGCACCTGAAAGTTTGATGTCCACGATTCTTGGGACACGTCTGCCTTTCTTAGACCCTGGTCCTCCTGAAATCCCTGCCCACCCCTGTCCATCCCCTTTACTACATGCACTTGTTAGCTGTGGGCTGCCTGACCTCACGTCCCAGTGATTGGGCTCACCCTGTTTTGGGAAAAGCTGCCACGGGGTGTTGTGCCCGGCTGAGCCTGTGGATGTGAGACAATTAGGCTGTGGCAGAGTTGTCGCCCGGCCCTTGGCGGTGTGCTGATGAATGAACTGCAGCCGCGCGCCATGTCCTATCCCCGTGCACTGCTGGTGCTGTTAGTGACGGGTCAAAAGCCGTGCGAGTTATGCTGATTTCTTAATTTACTTCTATGTCCTCTCCTGGAGCTATGAGTAATGCGCTGCTATCTCATTACGCACCAGTATCACAGCTGTTTAGCTGCTACACACACGCAACACACACATTTCCCACAGACATTTCCCAGGAGAGATACTAATATCTTCGTTTTGCAGCCAGTTGTGTGAAAGAACTGCCTTGGAGCGGTGTACAATCAGAGATTACCAGCCAGATGATTGCCTTCATGAACTACAAATATAAATCTCCTTAACAGGATCCGCGCAGCTTGTCACACGTCCGTGTTGATTTACACCGGCTCCCGCCTGCCTAGGGACCACTTAATATAGCTTGCAGGTCCGGCTCTTTGTCGCCAGCCCCTGCGGGAGAGGTCGGACCCTTCCCCGCCCCGGGGGTGGCTCCCACCCCGATGCAGAGGAGCTCGGAGGGGTCGGGAGCCGCTGGTTGGGGCTCGGGGGGCGGCGCGGGGTGCGCGGAGCGGAGCGCGGCCCGGGGCGCTGTCCGCCCGCACGGTGCTGAAGGCGGCGCGGCGCGGCCCGGGGGCTCCCTCCAGCGGCCCCGCCGGGACCGAGCCCGCAGGGACCCTGCAGGGACCGAGCCCGCTAGAGACCCTGCAGGGACACAGCCTGCCCGTGACCCTGCAGGGACCGAGCCCGCTAGAGACCCTGCAGGGACCGAGCCCGCTAGAGACCCTGCAGGGACACAGCCTGCCCGTGACCGTGCAGGGACCGAGCCCGCTAGAGACCCTGCACGGACCGAGCCCGCTAGAGACCCTGCACGGACCGAGCCCGCTAGAGACCCTGCAGGGACCGATCCCGGAGAGACCCTGCAGGGACCGAGCTCGCAGGGACCCCGCAGGGACCTCGCAGAGACCGATCCCGGAGAGACCCTGCAGGGACCGAGCCCGCAGAGACCCCGCTGGGACCCAGTCTGCCCGTGACCCCGCAGGGATCGAGCCCTCCCATGACCCCGCGCCCCGCCACGGCCTCGACCCCGCGGCTCCCGCCCCCCCGGGCCACCCCTCGCAGGAAGGGCCGTGGCTCGGCCCCGGGGCCCCGGGAAGCCGGACCTGGTGCACGGGTGAGGCACAGTCCTACTTTGGCACTTTCTAGTGTTGCACCATTTTCTTACCTTTGGCAGGGGTCTGTTGAGCCCTCTCGGGTGTTAGTGGATTGGGGATTTTGCAGCTGATGAAGGATATGGAAGTATTGCTTCACAGGTGAAGACAGAGAATTTAAATGACTGTCTCATCAAGGTTATGTAGGAAATCTTTGGGCCAACAAATATTTCTTTCTCCTGCAGGCAAAATATTCTCTTTTATCACAAGGCTTATTTTCCAGGTAAAATACAGCATCTTCCCTTCAAAGAAGCCATACTAGACTAAGTGAACTATTTGATTATGTAGCAATATCTGTGAGCATCTTGCTCTGCCTCAGGATGCAGACAGATGCTTACACCAGACAAAACCCATGAATTAAAGGATGCAATTAAAGAGAAAGCAGATGGTAAAACTCTGGTACAAACAATGGATTTTCTACTGATTTTTTAAAATCAGGATTTCATACAGGGAAAATCCTGAATTCAGTTCTGAACAGAAAAAAAAAGTCTGGAGCCAATTTAGGACTGTACCCAGTTCCATGGGCAAAATGGTTGTGATCCTCTTCTCAGTCACACAGGTATAAGTCAGCCATACATCTATCTAAACTCATAAAGTTGCAACAGTTTACACAAAAGGAAAATCAAGTACTTCTATATGTTTTCCCTTAACCTCTTAATTAAATTTAGTTTTCACTGATAAGTTTGTTGATAAGCAGGTCAAACCATTAGTAATGCTGCATACAAGCATGCAGTACTGCTGTCTGGTTCATTGTTTGCTGTCGTTTTCATGCATTATCATGCATACAAATATTTCTCTCTGCTTAGCTTCTTTTCTTGCAGTAACACTTAAGATATCACCTGATTTTTCTTCCCTAGCACCCTAGAAAAAGGTGAAGGAGAAAGGCTTGAACCTAGATTTTCTTAAAGTAACAAGGACAAAAACCCAAACATAGACTCACCAATTTAAATCCTGCTAAGTCCTGAGTGTTTCTGGGGGGATATGATCACTCTTAAACCCAACTGACTCCAGCCTGAAATGCTGAGGAATGTGCTGCTGCTCAGTTTGAGAGGAGCTATGAAAAAGGGACTGATACCATGACTTAGGTAAAGGCTGCTCTAAAACTGATAAAAGATTGGGTCAGGAAGCAAATGAGAAATGAAAAATCTTACTGGCAAACAAGTGCAGTGCATGGATTTGTGTGCCTGGCCAGATACCATGATGGGGTATCAGTGTTTGCCTCTGACATTCCCCAAAATGAAAGTTTTATTTGTATTGCATTCACTTTTATTTTTTCCTGGGTAACAAAGTATGCAATCCAAAATTTCGAAGACCACATATGTATTTCAGGCATATGGGGAAGAACAAACAACTCAGAGCTCTTTCATGTTATGTAACATAGGCAGATGATAATATAGACATGAATTTTGACAGGCTTGAAATTATGTAAACCACACACATACTCTGGATTTTAATCCTCTGCCTTTGCACTCTTCATTCACATGAGCATATTCCACCAGAGTCAGTAAGACTACTCTCATTACTAAATCACATACGTAAGGGATACCTTAAAGAACTAAGTCCTAAATTATGCATATTAAATAAAACTTTAAAAATACATTTAGAAATAACCTTGAAGTAGGTAATATTAAGACTGGGCAAGCTCATTCTTTTCCTCTATCTTTCCAAGCCTGGGCAGTTCTGTGAATTTTTTCCCAGCTTATTTTTTTCCCCAGATCCTCTCTTGGGGTTATTAATAGAGGGAAAGATAGAATTTATGAAGTCACAAGGCGCCCTACAGAGATAAATCTGTGTAACTGTACAATGGAAACTGACAGCTTTTGCATGAGTATTTCAGCTACATGTTTTCCAAAATCTGATCATAGATATTAGTGTATGAGTATATGCAAAACACACTCATTTCTTCAAAATTTCTGCTAAATGTTTTTGGAAAATCTAATCAATCTGTAAAATATAAGGACACCTCAAAGTTAGCTACCATTTGAGAAGCAGAATCAGACACTCAGCCCTTCTCCTCATGTTTGCTTTTGAAGCTTTATGTGCTATGCGTTTTTCTGCCATAGTCTTTTGTGGGCTACTTATAAACTGAGTGATTTTAGACTGGATTACGAACTGCTTTCCCTTTATATCCTGTAATATCACCTGACCAGTATCAGTGGGTCACAGCTTAATTAGATTAACATTGGATACACTTTTCTCTGAAGCAGCTGCATCATTGTTGTGCTAAGTAGGGCAAATGCACTAAGTATATTTACAATTTGATGATTAATTGCCTACAATATGAAGGAACTCAGGCAAAAACATGAATGAAACCTGCTTTCATCAGTGAATTTCAGTTTACAATTGACAGTGTGCTTGTTCTCACTAAAACTTACCTCGCTAGATTTGATGTGACTTTTTTTTTTTCTGCTGTCAAAACTTCTGGGTTGCTTTCAAGGGTTTGTTTATTGCTTGTTTATTGTTTTTCATGGCCTAGAAAGAGGCATGTGCTCTAAAACAGCAACATCTAGTGTAAAATAATCACATACCAGAGCACTGCACTTACAGCTCACAGTTAACAGCAGATCATGTTTGAATGATCCTTATTAGCCTGTACAGAAGTCTGAAGGGGATAAACATCTCCAGTTCAGCTTCTTACTGCACTTCTCAGCACTTCAATGATGTCATGAGAACGAAAAAGAGAAGGCAAAACTAGAACAGTTCAAGGGATTCATCTTTTTCTAGAAGGCAGGGAAGGTGCAGAAGGAGGGTAGAACAACTTCTCCTTACCTTTTCCTTATTTCCAGAATATCTGGCTATGCATGAGATAATCTAGAGTGTTTCACATAAAAGGTGAAATTTAATAAACAAAAAGTAAATTCTACTTTTAAATTAATGCTTGAGTTGATGGAAACTCCAAACCTGAAAATCCTTATTCAGCTCCTGCCTGGTACTCCATTCCGGTAGTCACTTTGTCAACATCGTGTTAACACAATGTATAATGGTCTGGGCAGGTGGTCAGTGCCATGAGTGGGGAATGGGCTGAAAGGCAGCACCCACTGGGTGGTGGCAAATGGCTCCTTTTCAAAGTGGCAACCTGTCACGAGTGGGGTCCCCAAGGGATGGATATTGGGCTCAACACTGCTTACTATCTTTATATGGGATCTGGAAGATGAGACTGAGTGTACCCTTACAAAGTTTGTCCATACTCCCAAAATGAGTAAGGAAAGGAGAAGCCACCCTGCAGGAAGATCTGGATTGTCTGGAAGAGTGGGCTAGAAAACCCTTCATAGAGAGAGTTCTATGAATTCCATAGAACCCTATGAAGTTCAATGAAGACAAAGGTAAGGTGTTGCATCTGAAAAAACATAATCCAGGACTGCAGCACAGGCTGAAATCTGCCTGGCTGGGAAGCAGCTTTATGGAGAGGGATCTGGGGGTCCTGGTGGACAGCAAATTCAGAATGAGTGACCAGTGTGCAGATGGAGAAGAGAAAGCCAGAAGGAAGCTGGGCTGCATTTACCAGGACATGCCCAGCAGAGACCAAGAGTCATTATCTCACTTCATTCAGCACTTGCCTGGCCTGGAATACTGCGTTCAGGTTTGATCCCAGCTATACGAGAAAGATGTAGACTGTCAGGACAGAGTCAAAAGAGAAGCCACAAAGATAAGCAAAATAGGGGAAGCCTGACATATGGGGAAAAGCTGAGAGAACTGGGTTTGTTCAGCCTTGAAAAAAGGAGGCTTAGGAGACACAGTTTTACCTTCTAGTATTTAAAAGACGACAACAAAGATCAGACTCCTTTTTTTTAGAAAAGTCTTATGAAAAAGATGACGGGCAATGTGTAAAAGTAACTCCTGGGGAGATTATGATTGGACACTGATGAAAAATATTTGCAATGAGTATAATATCTCCAGGGAAGTGGTGGATTGACTGATATTGGACACTGTTAGGATTTGTTTAGACAGAATGCTGGGCCATCTTGTTTAAACTGTGCTTTTGCCAAGAAAGGCTGAACCAGATGATCCTGGAGGTCCATTCCAATCCGGTATTCTATGAGTCTGTGATTATATGATCACATTTCTCTAAGTGTAGCCTTCTTGCCCTTAACTCTTCTGTTTTCATGCATCCCATGAAGTGCTTCAATAACTCTAGGCAGCCTACCCTACCCAGCATCCAAACACTGTTCTACTTGGAACATATTTTGCAGTTGTACTACACACACAGCACCTGTCCAAAGTCAGCAGAGAAGGTTATTGTGCTCTTCCTCTGTGTAACAAATGTGATAATGAAAATATTCTTGGGACATGGTAGACCAAGTCTTTTTCCCTAGAGGGGATTGAAATCTCTCTCACCTCACCAGAGAATTTCCAAAGCAAACCTTCCCTCATTCCTAGCACAACAGTTCTGTGAAGATAAAAGTTTAAGATTCAATGTGAAAAAAGAAAAATTTAAAGAATAATAATCCTGACTCTGTAACCAACTGCTTATGGAATTCATCACTGGAGGTGTCCTTGCCCAACATTTCAGTGTTTTATATAATGTTGTTAAATCATTCCCTCAAGCACAGGTACCAACAAGCAGACTGTACAGTCTGATCTCCACTCTGACATAATGAATCTTGAACTTCTTTTTCAGAGTGCTAAAAAACCCAAGTATATAGGGGAAAACATCACAGTGATTCTCTAAATCCCAGTGAAAACCAAGGTTTTAGACATACTCCCTGCCTTTCACAGTTTCAGAGTCTTTTTATGTACTGTATAAGGATCTGTAAGGGTATGGTGGCATTCAACATAGGCTTCTGAATTGAACTGTAGTAGTTGTGTGTCTGTAAATGAGTTGTTCAAGGACTTTGATTTGTGACTTATAAGCCATTTTTTCTTCATTTTGCCTTTCTTACAAAGACAAGTTCTATCACTTGCTCTGTTCTTGGTGCAGTGCAGCTTGTACCTATCATGAGTGCAGAAAGGACTGTAGAGTTTCAGTCTGACCAAGGAGGGAGATGAATGCAAATCACTGGGTTAATGCTGCAGTGAATCTTGAGCATTTTGCTAGCAGCCTCAGTCGTTCAAACCAGGGATGGAGGAGACCTGGCTTATCAAAAGTGATCAAGCACAAAAAATCCTGAGGATCTGGCATTTCTCGAAACCAAAGATTTTTCTAAGGGATATTATTAAGACCTGACCTACTCACAGGCTTCCAACAGCTTCATTTAGATCCTTGATTTGAAGCCTAGAGAATGTAATATAAAGAATCCCATAGATATTAGGATTTTTAGGTGAACCGTGATGATGACTTCTCAGGACCCTCTTTAGGGAAAGTTTTGCTCTGAATCCACAGTTCTTCTGAAAGAGAACACAAATGTGGACATCCAGCTCCTCCAGGAATCTCTCTGAATGAGCTCTGTCATGCTTATCTCTCCCAACAGCCAGGTCTGCTGACAGAGATACCAGAGTGGTGCTGCTTAATCTAGAACAGAAACATCAGGAACTGTACACAGGATGAAGTGTAAAGCCAGGCAGCCATTGGCTGACAGAGGAATGTTTCGTCATACGAGTTGTATTTGTTAGCAACTATTTTAAGAAGTGCTGCTATTTCATTTGCCAGCTTCTTCTGCTGCAAGGTTTCATCCAGTTAACCCTAGAGGAGAGGGGAAGGCTGCAGAGTTCGTTAAGTAACCATTGCTGCTGTCTGAGAAGCAGCTGAAGTATATCAGTGTCAAAAAAAAAAAATCAAAACTAACACAAGCCAATTTTTTCCCACAACCACAACAAATAATTTTACTTCTTACAAATCGTCTGATGTTGGTGTTATAATTTAATATGATGCACTAGTTTTAATCTAGATAACAGGATCTCCCAGTATAAATGAAGTAATGTCTGAGTTCAAAAATACAAATTTTTATGTCAATTTTATTTTTTAATTTGATTTAATCATCACTTTGCAGTTTTGTATTTTCCTCTATCTTTACTTTCCTTGCCCTTAAAAATAAAATGCAGAAATCCTTCTTTAATGGAATTAATGGAAGCATTCAATAGTGTCAGAATCTTAATTTTGAAAATCACTTTATGTCTTTGGGTGGATCCAATCTTCAGGCACTTTATTACTTCTCCTTTGTTCAAACTCTCCTGCTTAATTTACCTTAGAACTACTAAGGGATGGAGCTATCTATCCTGTGTTCCTTACATTAGGTCTACCTCAGTAGAAAGCTGGTTCATAAACCCATAACTATCACCACAGTGCAAAGAAGAAATAATAAAAAACCAGGAAAATGAATCAGCACACAAAAACTAAATGATATTACATGGTGTAGCAGAGGTTATATAATTCTGGAGATAGGATCATACGTAAAGAAATTATTTAGATCTCAAGGAAGTTACTCAAATAATGGCATGAGATCTAGATATCTGCTTTTTTTTTATCCTGTAATCCTGTCATATGGGAAAGTGCCCCCAATGCTTATTAATATTAATAAGCTCCATAAGCATACTAGACAGGATTATAATTGGCATAGAAATCATCCCATATAATTTAATGCATGAAGATATGCATGTTCTTTTAGAGGAAGAAGTAATATTCACCACAGATTTCAGCTAGGGGTTGGGAATGAGGATTATACCCATTCCATCACTAAATTAATCATTGGTCTGTGGTGACCCACACACATCTTTATGCATTTCAGAGCTTCATTTGATTTGAAAATTTGCCTTCCTCAGCTGCTGTAATAAGTGACTAATATGTTCAATTGATTTGAGATTTTTGAGATTTCAACATTTTCTAAGATGCATTAAAAGAAGAATACTGCATTGGCTTCTTTCAGCCATGCACATTTTTGTTGAAATATGAATCCACTGAATACAGTGGGAATGCATGCATTTAACTTTATTTTTTCTTTTAAAGACATGGTTCCACATAATTCTCTTCAGATTTGGAAGGTATGTCCTATAACGAAAAATTAAGAACTCTGGTTTTGTCTAGTTTGGAGAAGAGGCTGAGGTGTGACATTGGTGCTCTCTGACAGCTTCCTGAGGAAGGGAAGGGGAGAGAGAGGTGCTGAGCACTCCTCCCTGGGATCCATTGACAGCACATGTGGGAATGGTTCAAAGCTGGACCAGAGAAACATAGAATGGACATTAGGATGCATTTCTCTACCCAGAGGGTGTTCAGACATTGGAACAGGCTTCCCAGAGAGATGATCAATGCCCCAAGTTTGCCAGTATCTAAGAGGCATTTGGACAATAGCCTTAATTATTATTTATGCTTTATGCTTTTTATATTATATATTATGCTTTAACTTTTTAACCACCCTAAAGTGGTCAGGCAGTTGGACTAGAAGGCTGTTGTAGCTCCCATGAAATATTCTATTCTATTCTATTCTATTCTATTCTATTCTATTCTATTCTATTCTATTCTATTCTATTCTATTCTATTCTACTTCAGGCTGATCAATGGTGACTCTAACATCCACCTGTAGAAGATGTAAAAGTAGGTGTCATCTAGGTGGAAAAGAGACCTGGGGTGCTGGTCAACAGCTGCCTGAATATGAGCCAGGGTGTGCCCAGGTGGTCAAGGAGGTCAATGGCACCTGGCCTGTATCAGCAGTAGTGTGGCCAGCAGGACCAGGGCAGTGATTTTCCCCCTGTGCTGGGCACTGGGGAGGTCACACCTCAAATCCTGTGTACAGTTTTAAGCCACTCACTGCAAGAAAGACATTGAGGGGCTGGAGAGTGTCCAGAAAAGGACAATGGAGCTGGGGGACGGTCTGGAGCACAAGTCTGATGAGGAGCAGCTGAGGGAGCTGGGGGTGTTTAACCTGGAGCAGAGGATCTGGGGGAACTTTATCACCCTGTACAACTGCCTGAAAGGAGGCTGTTGAGGGTAGATCTCTTCTCCCTGGTAACAAGAGATAGGAGGAGAGGACTTGGTCTCAAACTTCACCAGGAGAGGTTTAGATTAGATAACGGGAAAAAATTTCTTCGTCAAAAGGATTGTCAAGCACTGGAACAGGCTGTGCACAGGACTGGTGGTGTCACCATCCCTGGAGGGATTTAAAAGTCATTTAGATGAGGCACTTAGGAACATGGTTTAGTGATGTGCTTAGCAGTGCTGAGTTAACAGTTGGACTTGATGGTCTTAGAGGTCTTTTCCAATCTAACAGATTCTATGGTTCTTTATAGTAACTTATTATTGAAACATTAAGGGTGTAGTATATGTCAAAATGGTCTGAGACATTTACAGTAGATTCCTCCAGGATCTGAAGGCCCTTGAGAGAAGCCAGTGAAAATTCTTTCTTGAGACTTAAGCAGAACTTAAGTCATATGAAACTTGCCTAAGGGCTGTACAAATTTTACAAGTTGCTGTAAAACTTTTTGACATTCCAAAATGTAGCCAAATGCCACTCTGAGTGATGCTATGACAATTTACATGTTCTCTGCAACGCTGAGAGTAATAGCAGTTTGCTGACAACAACAATAAGAACAGAAGAATTTATTTTTTTTTTTTAATTTGTGCTAATGGAATTGCTTTTGTCTGCTGTGTTCCATTAGCCACCTGAGAGGCTGTAAGAAATGCCAGAAGTACACATGAAGAGTTTCTATTTTCTATGTGATGGTACAGGATGGTGGGCCTCCATTAATCTTCTTATAGTCTCAATAGCTCTTCATGCTTAGAAATTATTTTTCAATGACTTATTACTTTCTTCCTTGTAAAAATGTACTTGTGTCTGGTTATTCTTAAGGTACATTTTCTGACAGCCACTCTTCTTTGCTAACACTGCATGATAGATTATCTAACACAAGCATTCAGTTACTTTAAATCTCATCAACAATCAAAACAAAAAAATCTAAAAGCTTTAAGTACAGAACTCTCCAAGGCAATGTGACTTTGGAGAACAAGTGTAAAGGGAATGCACCTTAACATGTCAATTATTTTCAACTCAAGAAAAACTCATATACCTAAAGATTGGTATAAGTTTAAGTTGTTCAATGTCCCTTAGACTTTGACAAAAGATTGTTAAGGTAGTTTCTCCTTTCCTCTTCAAGCAGTTAACAGAACTTTGCTGACCGGATTGCTTTCCATGACACCAGAGTATGCTAACTTCCACACTGAGTTTAAAAATGGTCTATCCAAGTGAATTTATTAAAGAACATTTATGATGGTGTACAAGAAGGAAGAGGATTTAAGATCACTTCTGGTTTTCTTCTGCTATGCAAAGCTTCTGTAATTTGGCAGAGTAGATTTTTTTTTTTTACTTGACAGAGTAGATTTTTTTTTTAACTAAAGGAAATGTATATATCTAGAAAGATTTAATATTTAAATTTCTAGAAGTTCAGGACATTTCATGGATTTACATATATTTTTATTATATGATGCAAATACTCAGCAAAAGCAGTGCTGTGAAATTTCATGCTTTATTCCTTTTTTTGTAACTTGCTTTCAGGCTCAGTAATTACATTTGCAAGTCAAAATAATATTTACTATGTCCCTAAAGTTTGTGTATATCTGAAGATGGTTTATAGGTGCAATTTAAAAATGGAAAATATGCACACCATTAATTAAGAGATGTTTTTTCTAATTACTATCATTAAACTATCATCTGGAAATCAAACTGTCATATTCTGGCTAACAGCAACAGGGATTCAGCAGCTGCAGATTTTAAGAGAACTTGAAAGGTGTTTAGTCAAAGCTTACTGCCTTTTACTACAGAATGACAATTCAAGGAATCTCAGATAAGGAAAAAAGAAAATGCTAGAGCATTCTACAAATAAGGAAATAATAAAAAAATCCAAATCATAAACACATACATACACAGAAAAAAACACAGATTTTTTTTACAGACTTTGTATAAAAACTTGTAGTGTCCAAAACATGGAAGGATAGGTGGGCACAGAAATTATCCCCAGGATAATCATCTGGCCTAAAGCCCATTTTTCAAAGTGATCTAGGAACTTTAAAATATAGCAAGGTAGTGAAGGAGAATTTCAACACTCCACAAGCTCTTTAAATCACTTAAGTAGTTTTAAGAGTGTCTTGTGGGACTCGCTAACTCCCACCAAACTCAACACAAAATGGGGAGGAGTGACTGATACACCAAATGATGGTGCTGCCCCTCAGAGGGACCTCAGTGGGGAGAAATGGACTGACAGTACCATCATGGAGTCACAGAATCACAGTACCCTTAAGGTTGGAGAAGACCTCTAAGATCATTGAGTCCAGATCTTAATCCACCACCACTCTTCTCATCACTAAACCCTGACCCCAAGTGCCACATAACAGTCCCAGTGGTTACTCCACCACTTCCCTGTGTGACCTGATACCATGCCTGGTCACCCTTTCAGTAACAAAATTTTTACTAATATCCAGTCTAAATCTCTCTGGAAGAACTTGAGGCTATTTCCTGTTTTCTTGCCACTTGCTACCTAGAGAAGAGACTGACTGACCCACACCTGTCTACAGCCTCCTATCAGGGAGTGGTAAGGAGTGATAAGGTGCCCCAGGAGCTTTCTTTCCTCCAGGCTGAGCCCTCTCAGCTCCCTCAGCTGCTCCTTATCAGACTTGCGCTCCAGCCCCTTCCCCAGCTCCATTCAGCAGAAGGGAAATGCAACATTCTGCACTTAGGAAGGAATAGCCCCATGCACCACAGCAGGCTGGGAGCTGACCAGCTGGAAAGCAGCTCTTGCAGAGAAGGCCCTGGAGAGCCTGGTGGACACCAAACTGACCATGAACCAGCAGGCTGAAGGCCAATGGCCTCCTTAGGCAGAACATTCTCATGGGGTTGAGGAAGGCAATTCCCCTCTGTTCAGTCCTCCTGAGACATATCTGCAGTGCCAGGCCCCGTCCAGGACTGCCCAGCACAGGAGACACATGGACATGCTGGAGTTAGTCCAGAGAAGGGCTGTGAAGAACTGCCAAACAAGGAAAGGCTGAGAGAGCTGGGACTGCTCAGGCTGGAGCTGAGAAGGAACAGGAGTATATGGAGCATGGTAATCTGATAATTATGTATAAATAATTACTCTAAAGTAAGGAGACAGAGAAAAACTTTTCTCAGCAGTGCCCAGAGACAGGATGATAGTTGATGCGGATGAACTGAAATGCAGTAAATTCCACTTAAACATAAAAAAAAATACCTTCTTTTAACGCTAAATGTGAATGAGCACTACGACAGGTTGCCTAGAGATGTTTTGAAGTCTTCATTCTTGGGAGTATTCAAAATCTGACTGGACGAGACCCTAAGAAACTTGCAGGTGATCCTGCTTTGGGGAAGATCTGACAATATGATCTCCAGAAGTCCTTTCCAAACTCATTGATTCTGTGATAGCAGAACAGGTATTGTTTCAAGAATGCAGATACAAAGATCTACTGAAGATCTGGAGGCCAGAACTAACATGGGAATCCAGACTGAACATGGTTACATGGTCATGTGCGAGGCACATTTCCTGTGATCACAGGGTGAGACCTGGTTCACATGCCGTGCCTTCTGCACACATTTCAGTCCATTCTAGCCTCAAGGCATGGGAGGGACTTGCCTGCAGGCCTGTGTCATAGAACTATGCAATCATTTAGGCTGACAAAGACACTTTGGATCATCAAGTTTAACCATAAACCTAAAATTACAGAGTCCACCACTTGTCATCAGATCTCATTTCTTCATGAGAGTTCTTCTATGGGTTTATGACCATCATATGGTTCAAAGCTCAAAGCAGCAACGTTGCTTTTCCCATCCCCATCTAGGGACATCAAGCACTGCCAGAGCACAAGCTTACAGCAAACATCAGCACATGCTCACTCCATGCTTCTTTTGGGGAACAATTCTGTCTCCACTCCCTAGATCTCTATGGTCTGTGCAATATTACAGGTGGAAGAGTTTGAACAATATTAGTAATCTTTCTACCAGCCTACATGTCTTCCTACAAGCAAAAAAATTCTCCCCAGGGCTTTCTCAGCAGTCTTAAGAGCCAAAGAAAGCTGGAGGCAGGTTTATCCTCAGGCAGTCAGTCTATCAAAGTTAGAACAATGTTTTGAGCAGCAGATACCATCCTTGAAAAATAATAAAAGTAGAAACTAACCTTCTCCCAAGAAAGCACTGATGATCTTTAAACATACTGTTTTCAGTCACAGTGGATCCTGCTTATTTTCACTGCTTCTGCAGGATAGATTACTCTAGAGTAAAGGAGACACAGCTGTGACAACCTTCAAATATGGAAGGGGTTGCTACAGAGAGCAACAAATCAATTGTTCTTTGTTTCACCTATGAGCGATCATGAGATGATGCGTTAAGTTACTGTAAGGAATAGTTACATTAGATAGTAGGAGAAACCTTGAAAAAACAACCTAATAACGATATCTCAAATAACCTCATTTTGCTTGGAAGGGTTTCCCCTAAGGTATAATTAAACAGTTTAGAGAAGCAATTTTTAGGAGTGATTTAGGTAATATCCAGGAGCCTGGAGCATGGGTTAAGTGATTTATCAAGGTCCTCTCATGCCCTACTTTCTATAATTAAATGACACTTGCTCCTAATTTTGACTATGGTGCAAAGTATTCTCACCCCCAGTTTCAAAAGAAGTAAACAATTTCATATATATAATGATTGTTGCCCTGAGGCTGATGGACTAGTCTGATTTTTCATTATGTAGCCTGAAACGCCACATCTTCAGGTATTTATATTTGTGGTTTGCTACAGACATGTTGGATCAAATATTAGCCAATAATATTGTTGGTGATGCAAGAAAATGACAGAATGTGATTGTCGCTTCCAAGAGAATAACAACTGGTGGAGAGACTGTGCTGCCAATAAAGTCATGTTGAAGACACAAATCCAGAGAAGAGTGAATCTGTTGATTGAATAGGAGCTATTTTTGCCCAGTGAAAAATATTTTTTAGCTCATCCTCAGCTCATTTTACCTCATTTTTAATCTTCCTCATCTAATGTCATTAACCTGCTCTGATTTATTTATTTTCATGTATATATATACATACTCAGAGGAGCAGTGTTATTTTAGATTCTGTTAATTGTATAAATGTGCATATACCACTTAATTACAAAGAATAAGAATTTTCTTGCTTGTTCTTGCTCTAAGCAAATATTTCAGTAATTGTGTACATTAAAAGATATGTCTCAGAAATCTTTGGGACTATTTAGGACTATTCCTAGATTTGTGGTGCACATGAAAATAATGGAAACAATATAGGAATACATAAGTAAATAGAGAGATTAATTAATGCTTACTGAGTAGCTGGAGCATCATTAAGAGGTGGAAGAGTCCTGTCTCTAACTTTGCATCTACATCCATCTTAAACTCTGGGCATGCTCATGGAGCGTCTTGTCTCTTGCCAAGTTTCTCCAGGTGTGACACCCACACAGGATCATTAGACCTGAGGATGCTTTCTGTCACTGCAGGAACAGAGCTCCTTCCCTAGGGCTGAGCATCCTGCTCTGACACAATCAGGGAATTGGGCTTTTACTTTGGAACAGACACAAAATATTCCATTCCTTCTCCAATAACCACAAAGGCCTTAGTAGCAGACAATTTTAACTCAGGGAACCTGGTGGCTAATGTTCTCTTCAAGGGCAATAAACTCTGACCTTGGCAGGATATTTCAAGCAAGTTTTTCATGTTGTGAAAGATGATTCAGTCTTTCAGCAAAATGCTTTCATTTACAGACTACAAAATCAGTTGCAGCCGTTCAGGGTAATTATACAGACAAATTTAATGAAATATATTCAGCCAACCATTTCTACTCCTGCCAGACACAGGAATCTCTTTGAAAAATGAATACTTTGCAAATTACGCTGGATTTTTTGTTCAAGGGAGAGGATGGTATTAAATACATGGGCAAAATACAGTTACTCTTGTTCTTCTCAGTGGAAGTCAGGTGGTGGGAAAAGGTAGGACATCCTAGGGGTTTTTATCATAATAATAATTTTGACGATGTGCACATTGACAGTGTATGGATTAGGATGCATTTTTCCAGAAGTGTCTGGATCATCCCATCCAAATGCAGTGGTATTGCTGTGTTCCTGACTGGACTGGCTCCTGAGCTACCACCTCACAATTTCAAATCCTTCAGATGAGTGATGCCTTGTTATTCAGGAGAGAGTTTTTATTGAATACTGAGGTCAGCAGGAGCTGACACCTCCCAGAGGAGGGAATTTCCAGCTCTGAGTGGCAGTGACTCTTCCATTTCAGTTGAACTTGAAGCTGAGGACTGCCATATACTTCCCACATGTTGCAGGTGTGTTCTGAATCTTAAATATCTCTGCGTAGCCACATTTTCCCTTCTGGGGGGCCACCAGACATGCATCAACTTAAGAAAGGCATTCCCACACCTAAAAATCTGAGTTTTTCAGAAATGCAGCAGTTGTACTGCTTTACTATTTGCTAGGGAAATATAAAAGATATGAAGGTGGAGTTTGAGTTTTTTTTCAGATTCTGCCAAGAACTGAAAATTCTAACATAGAAACACAAACATTTTTTTAAAAAAACAGCACTTCATGAAACTGTTCTGGTTCTCCATATTTGTGTTGCTTTTCTCCAGATATTGTTCCCCAATATTTCTATTTTTAATATAATTCTGTGAGGTATTTAGTCACAGTGTTCTACTTTTATAATTAATATTTGTATTTTTAATATAATCTTGTGAAGTATTTAGTCACAATGTTCTACTTTCATAATTAATATTTTTCTCCTTAAAATAATAACTGGTCGTCTTTGTCTTTTTTATTAACTCATTGTGTAAAATACTATATAGGAACATGTCAGAAGGTAAGAAAGACCAAAATGCCTGGAAAAAGTAATTTATGATACTACTAGACAATGGTAAAATTGCTTATGATACTACTACACAGTGGTAAATTGTGGTTTACACATTGGAAAAATATGTTAGGCTTGTATTCATATAATGATCAATCATGCTGACTTTAACAAATGGATGTGAATATTCATGAGGATGACAACATGGAGAAATCATTTGAACTTGGTTTTTTTTTTGCCTAGAATTAATATAGGTTACACAGTTAGTGTACAGTGTCAGCCGTGAGATATCAGCTTTATATCAAGAGCTAGTGAGTTCATAATGCTCTCTACAGACATGGCTTTAATTGCTTTCAGCACCACACTATCTAAAAAAGAAGAAAATAACTTGAACAATGGAGCTTGGCTGAGGCTTTACTTTACTTTAAGAACAGAAAATGTCTTTTTTTTTTTTTTCAGTTTGAAACAATCTGATCAATACTAACTGGCTGAGTGGCAGAACTTGTGCAGTAAGAGCTGATTTCATCCTTGTAGGGAAACCAATATTCAAACTGTTATCAAGGATCCATAAGCAATTCCTTAGGATATCTGAAATGCTTTCTTTCACTCATGTTCTGATATCTAAGAGGTCAAGATTCTTGGGAGAGACTGCTTAAAAAACCATCAGGGCCAGGATGAATATCTCCACCAAACAGATGGAGATCTGGATCAAGTGTTAAACTCCATGAAGTGCCTCACTCTGTCATTACCTGTGAACTTTCTCCTTCAACCCTTTCATAATTTAACTACTAGAACTGTCTGCCTTTCAAAAAATATTAACCAGTAGGAAGATCAGTTTATAAAACTGATTGTCTTTAGTTTTCTTTTTTAAAACCCAGAAGTAATGTTCTCTCCCCTGCCTCAAATTCCAGTAAGAAATCAACTTTGTTAGCTAATTCTTGTCTGAAATTATGGGATGGTTTTTGTTCCAAAACCACAGCACCATCAGCCTTAGTATTCATATGCCAGCATGTCCAAAACCACACCCAATTTCTTTTCAAGCACTGGTCTGCTGAGTGCTCCTAAGTGCACAATATTTATGTATCCTGACTGCAGTGATATTGACTTAGATATTAAATCTGTGAGCTAAATACTCACTAAGACCAAACACTGCTTTGCCCAAGAAAATTTCCTTTTGAAGACAATCAGCTTCTATGTGAGCAGGTAAAGACTGACCTTGCTCCTGAGTGGGTGCCTTTACACAACCCAAACTACAAAAATGTCCACACCATTCATGGCTGTGCATTGCATCAAACCCTGTACACATCAAACCCTGTCCTGATGTAAATCATCTGAGAGGCTTCTCTTGTTATTTTATGCCCATCAAATTTTAACAGTCTCCAGCAGCCTTCTTTGTATCAGCAGGATTCATTATTCAACATCAGAGACAGAGGTTGTTGTGCTTTGCGTCATTTATTTAATATTCCATGAACAGTCCAGTTTCTGTTTCTCGTGCTTATACAAGCAGAGAAAACAAAGGCATGGCTTGTATTGTCAGGCAAGGAGAACTTGGCTCACGGTAAATATCAGGGTTTGATGTTAATCCCATCCTTGTTTTAAACCAGAATAAGCCACTGCCTTCAAAGGAATTAGACCTAAATCACACCGCTGTCAGTGCAAAATGAATCCTGCACTATATGTCTTCTCTGCTAGCAAAGTGTCAGGAGAAGCCTAATCCTTCATTATTTGTCTCTGGTATATTCTGACAGCCAAGAACTGAATCAACTCTTTCCCACAGCACTCTCTGTACTTTTGATGTCAGTTTGACTTCTTCTAGCTCACCACACTGAAGCGTTCACCATGACTAATAGCAGAACAACACCCACAGGTTTCACAAAGGAAAATGTTTGTCCTTGCCTAACTCTCTGAGATAAAGCTTTAATCCAGCTGGTCTGGAATGTTGCAACCTCTCATGGCTTTTGTCTGGTACATTTCCATTTGCTTCCATCTACTTTTCCTGTTTTCTGTCCAGGATATCTCCTAAATGACAGTTTAAAAAACTTGAGATAAAGCAGACTTTAAAGAAAATATCAAATAACATTAGATATCAATAAAATTCCTGTTTAACCTTGAGTGACTCAAGGATGTCTTCTACTGTGCCTAAGATGTGTTCAGTTCAGCCCTGTAGGGCACAGTCTCCTGGGCCCTATTACAAATCCCCAGTCATACTAAAGTTTTCCTTGCAAGTTCATCCATATCCTCATGGGCTCTCCATTTCTTGAAGTCTCCCAAGGTCTTAGCATTGGTTCTCAGTGTGGTTAAAGATGCCTGAAATTCTGTGTACACTGAAGTCAGACTACAACTACTTCTTCTATTATGCCCAAGATTTCTCTGAAGTATAGGTCTCATGTTTACAGCTCAGCAGGGAGAGTTAAGAAAATAGGTGTATGGGGTTTGTTTTTTTTTATTGTTTTGGGGGGTTTTCAAGGTTTTGCTAGGAAAGGACTCTAAAAATGGAATTGTTGAGTTCTGTCTTTTCCTGGTTTTCAGATCATCACGATTGGCAACAAAAGGAGATACCGAGGGAAAAAAATAAAGACAGAAATATCAATTGCTTTTATTGGAGCTTTCTGGTCACTTTTCAAAAAATAATTTTAAATGGAAGCAGAGCAGCCATGATTTGGAAATTTGGAACAGGAAAATTTGGAGAGAGAAGATATTTTCCATAATATTTCTGGTCTAGAAAAGCTAAAACCTGATCTGGGTTCTCTAAGTTGATTCTTGTTCTCACACATCAATCAGCTGTAAATTCAAGGGGCAAATTCCCTCACCAGTGACACCCAGGCAAAATGGCAGCCACTTCCTGGTGCAACTGTGGGGAAATGGTAGCCTTGAGGCTGGCCTGCTGTAAAAAATGTTAATAACAAAGTGTAAAGAACATTTGTCTCCATCACTGTATTGGGTTTTTTGGTTATGGTTTGGTGGTTTTTTTTATTGCTGTTGTTGTTTTTGGTTTTGGTTTTTTTGTGTGTTTTTTGTTGTTTTTGTTTTTGGTTTTTTGTGAGTAGTTTTAAAAAAGAACAGCTGTAAGGGATGGTTTGTTTACCAGCAGGTATCACTGATTAACATACACAGGTAATTAGCAGAGCTTCCCATCAGAATACAAGCACATTTTGAAGGGCATGGCTTGTTTGGAAAAGGACACTCAACATTATGATATCCCTCATGTATTTTTCATTACCAGTATTCTCAGTACTATTTCAGTTAAACCAATTCACTTTTTAACAGGTATTAGTCTCACTCTAGATACAGACTAGAGTGGATTTCATAAGTTTGTCTATTTCTTGATAAAGAGTTCAAGAGTGATTTAAGATCATTACATTTTGCTATCACTTTATTTTTTCCATTGTAATACCAAAAGGGAAAAATGGTTTGCAGAAAATTGCTTCTTTCTTTGTCCTATGGCCATACCTATACCTTGGTAATTCAGAGGAAAATACATGCAACCTGGCCTAACATAACTAGGAAGAATGATGAAAAGCTTCCCTTTTTGTTAGAGCTCTGTAGAATGCACCAAGGCAGGGTCACCTGCACACAAATTATGACAATTGCCAGTTCCAGTGGGAAGAGACATGGAGTATGTCCTGCAGGTAATTTCTGGGACACAAATATAATTCATCAGATGAAAAGAGTAATGAGGTATGCCAGAAAAGATGAACAGCTGTCACCCCTACAAACATCATTATTGGTCACCCTGTTTTGACATCTTACTTTGGATAAGAGCCATTATCCAGAGCAATAAAAACAGCTGTACAGAGCAACACCCCAAGAACACTTAGCAGAAATGCACACTACATAATTCTCTTCTCCTTAAAATGTAGTGAAACTCTTTCCAATACTGTTAAACAGCTATGATGTCAGGTTTTAAAATTTTTCTTCCATTACTCCTGATTGGTTGCATAATCTAATAATGGATCTACTAGGATTTCTTCTGCTTTGGCTACCTGGCATCTGGCACTTAGGTAAACCTATTGTAATCATTTGAGGAAAATTTCCAGAAGTGACTTTCACTTTAGGCATCCTAGTTTTAGGTTGTCCAGGCTCATCCTAAACTCAGTGATGCTCTCAGACTTTTTCAGATGAGGTAACAGCTAGAATTTTTGTCAGTGAGATGATATTTAATGCTTGGTACTCAAACTGGTACATTTATGGTGGGAGATAGTTATTTGCAACTCAGATATCCATGTATGTAATGCAAGGAAAAAAAATAATATTTTCTAAGGGTTGCTTAAAAAAACCCCACAGGCATTATTTTTAATTCTCGGTATCCAGGAAGTCATGGGTGTACTTCCCCATTTCAGATTAATTTCCTGTAAATCTTTGTTTAGATGTTGTAACTTTCAGTTAGAGCAATTTATTTCTTAAGCAGCTTTAAATGGAATGTGGCTCCTTTTGAACATAATTACTTTGATATTTGTTTTGAACAGTAAATATGCAGCTTGTATGGGAGGACAACTTCTGCATAGAATCATAGAATTTCCTGAGTTGGAAGGGACCCTCAAGGACCATTGAAGTGTAGCTCCTTGCCCTGCACAGGACAACTCCAGCAATCACACCATGTGCCTGAGAACATTGTCCAAATGCTCATTGAGCTCTGTCAGGCTGGTGCTGTGACCACTTCTCTGGAGAGCCTGTTCAGGACCCTAACAACCTCTGGGTAAAAAACCTTTTCCTAATATCCAGTCTGAACTCCCCTGACACAGCTTCAGGTCATTCCCTCAGGTCCTGTCCCTGGGCAGGAGAGTGATGAGATCAGTGCCTGCCCCTCTGATTCCCCTCATGAGGAAACTGCAGACTGTGATGACATCTCCCCTCAGTCTCCTCAAGGAACTTCAGCTGCTCCTCATATGTCTTCCTCTCTAGGTCCTTCACCATCTTCATAGCCTCCTTTTGAACATTTTCTAATAGCTTTATATCTTGTTAATATCTCTGGTGCCTAAAACAGCACACGGCTTGAGGTGAGGCTGCCCCAGAGCAGAGCAGGACAATCTCCTCCCTTGCCCAGCTGGCCATGCTGGCTTGATGTCCCCCTTGGCCCTCCTGGCTGCCAGGGCACCTCTGACTCATGTTCAACTTGCCATCAACTTGCCAACAACCAGGACCCCCAGGCCCCTTTCCACAGCCCTGTCCCAGGTGAAGAATCAAGTACTTGTTTTTGTTAAACTTCATACAGTTGATGATTGCCCATCTCTTTGACATGTCCAGGTCGATCTGCAGAGTCTGTCTGCCTTCAAGGGATCAACAGCTCCTGCCAATTTATTGTCACTGGCAATAGAAAAGTATAGGGAAAGTTTCAGTCAGACAGAGCTTTGTGAGTCTGAAATACGGACGAGAAACAGCTGCTTTGCACTCCCTTCTGAGCAATGAAATGGGAAATTCTATCTCTTTGTTCCCTAATTTTCCCTGTCTGCCACAGGCTGCTTCCAGTGCTCTCTATCACACAGGATGTTGTGCTGTGCCTCATTTTTTACTGGGTTTTTTGTGTGTTGTTGCAGGATCTACTCCTGGTTAGACAGCACAGGTAATTTAAAGGATTTCTGTAGTACATGTGCTGTGGTTTCAAGGTCACATATATTTGGAGAAGAGAAGAGATTCCTGTCTGAGCCTTTATGTTGACTTATAAACACACCCAACGAGGTCATGATTTTGGCAATGAAATAATTATGTCTGGAAGATTTGGCTTTAGATTTCTCCTTGTAATTACCCTGCAACACAGCTGTTTCAAGCTAGAGGGAAAAGGTACCTAACTAACACACAGAAAACACTGAATGGAGAAAGCTATTCAGGTCAAAAAGGTAAGACTTGTTTTTTTCTAAATGGGAACATTTCAGATATCTGGAGTTGACAGCATCTTATATACAAAATGATGACAAAAGGTCACTCTGCTGCTCAGTGAACTGGAGATGTGATCACCAGAATTCATTACATAGTTCAGGATCAGTTCCTAGGTAAGGGTCAGAGAGTTCAGCTAAATACCTTATAGCCACGGAAAACAGTTTCTAAAACTTGAAAGTCATTTTCCCATCCCTGTTCATTCCCTTGTATGCATGGGCTATGACCCTGCCACTGACATTGTCCCAGGCACATCTAGTCACTTTAACATCTATAAAAAGAAAAGCACCAAAAAAAGATTATCCAAAGTCCCAGAATAGATTTTTTTATTATTATTAAAATCATTCCCGAACACTAAATTTTAGTGTTCAAGGGGAGTCAGATGAGATGTGTTGAAACTTTGGGGCTGCTCAATGGCATGAGCAGGGTTATGTATCTGCTTGACTGCCTCTGTGCATCCCTCAGTTATGTCAGTCCTTATGTGTCTGATATGATATATGGTAGGATTATGATACTATATGATTGATATGATTTTCTTGGAATATCTCTTGTACCACTCCGTGTTGCAAAAGTTTTGCCATAGTTGGTAGTTGACTTACCAAATTTGTGTGGCTTTAGCTATTTATAAGCAACTTATTCAGATAATCAATTTTCTACATTTCTAGTGGATTCAGTGGAAGGAAGAACAAAAAAGGATACAGCTATTTTTCCTAATAGCAAATTGCAGTGCTGTTCTGAATATTAAAGATGCATATTTTCAAATACTATCTTGAACAATTGATTTTATGCAAACTTGTCATTGTTCAGAGGGAAAACAGGTTTTGCTTTCTAAATCACTAACAGGACAAAACTTCATGTTAGGATATTCTGTAGCAGGATGGAGAAAACTCTGAAACCGGTTGTTTTCATTGAAGTCAATCTAATAATTTTTTGTGGCACATGCTATGTTTGGATAGGGCCAACCTTCTTGCAGGCTGCACATTTCATGCCTCTTAAAGGCCAGACTGCTCCTAAGTACACAGTGAAGTCCTCTGATGATGGCTCTGGAAGTAGCAAGATCAGGCTTCTTAAAAGGTCTCAGGTCTCCTAAAGGCATAAATAAGATCAGAGTTCCTGAAGAATCAGCCAATGTTCCCAAGGGACCCATGTACAACTGAACCACAAAATTCAGCTCTAAACATGAAATCAGATGGTGACACTAGTACAAATGGCTTCTTTCTCATGCAGCAAATCAAGGGTGGGTGGGGTAAAGCTCTTCTTAGCCATGGTATTCTGTGCTTGTCTAACTTTTCCATAAATAAATATTATGCTATTCTCCATCCCTATCTTCCCAGGGGTATGGTATATTCCTGTCTTTCTGTGAAGTACAGGTATGTAGATCAGATAATAGAGTAGCACTCACTCCAGCTGTAAGTAGGAATTAAACATCTGTTGCACTTATGCATTGGAAAATAGAGAGGATCAGGGACCGGTGAGTTTTCTGGAAAGATTTGGCAGCAGTTTGGGCACCTTTGTAGGCCTGATTGGTTTCCAATAAAAGTTAGTGAAGAAGCACCCACAAACTAAAACAAACTCCCTCTTATCACAGCCGGGGGAATTTAGCAGCTGCACCTGGGAAAAGTCAGACTGAGTGAACCTTGGGAATAAGAACACTCTTTACAAGGTGATTTAGCAGTAAGGCTGCAATGATTTCCATTTAATGAGTTGGCAGCAGTGCCAGCTATGAATGTTCACATGCTTCCTCTTCCTGTGGAGGCTGTGCTGTGAACTTAATCAGACGATTGCTCTAGATATGGAAATCACTGCCAACACCAAATGTTTGTTTTTTAAGTTGGCTAAGTTCCCTGATATAGTTCACAGTATGGTCCCACAAATAATTGATCTGGCACGACAAAGGGGAAGCTGTACTGAGGGATCAAGGTGGGCATGAGGCAGTACAGAGAAACAGGTACTTACTAACTTTGATTCATAAAATCATACACTCAGTGGGAGATAGAGGCTTTGTGCTGCCCAGCAGTGAGAGAGCAGTAGAGTCTGTGCTGCCAGATGTTCCTGTTTTAGAGAAAGTAGAGCATTTTGGTCTTCTTGTGCAACTCTCAGTCTATTCCTGGTGATAAGTTCCTATACAAGCATCTTATTTTCCCTCAAATAACCCAAGCAAGATAGTGATTGAGAAGGGGGAGAGAGCGTTTTCTGAGACATTTTAATTACAAAAAACAACCTTGTGGTGAACTTCTATTTTTAATTAAATAACTAATGAAGAATCGAAATGCTTCTCCAAACTTAATTATCCAATAATAATTACCATAGCAACCAGTTCTTTATGTAGCACATGCTGAAAACACTCTTTAAGAAGCAGAAGTTTACTTTCCCGGTTTTTCCAAAACAGATAAGAAATGCTCTAATCTGTTGCTAAAGCCCCAAGCATGTCCAGCTGGAGATTACATTGAAAACCATTTCTTTACTTCTCGCATGAGTTTGGGTGACATCAGCCCCAACACTATTCTGTTTCTATGTGGCACAAAAAAAATTGCCTGCTGAAGAGGTTTATTTCTGCTAAACATTATAGAGTATCCTTCTGCACTTGAGGTAGTAACACACAAGTTGACTGTCCTGGATTTCAGAATAATTTCTAAACTTAGTCAGCTTTCTCTCTTCTGCCTCCACTGTGCTTTCCATGTGGATATATGTTGTTGTTTTTTCAACTTCATGATGAAGATTGCCTGCATCAGTTACAATTTTTTAGGGCCATCTGTTAATCACCATATTTCCAATCCATTTGGTTTGTTGAATGTATATAAATATTCACTTTTCCTCAGGTTATCTGCTCTTTGGAAGTGCTGAACTCAGTCAATCACTATATGCTCCATAAATGCCTGTTAATGGCTGGCCTTATGGCTCTAAATTCCCTGATGGATAACTGTGTGTTTCAAAAAGGAAAATCATGGTAAAGCTAAAACACAGTTCAGTTATGATTTTTCAAGTCCTGAAACTTCTGACATTTGCTAAACTAACTTGCTTCCAGTCATTCAAGCTCACAGGATTCTGTGTAAACTCCTAAGAAACGCCAACTCAATTAGATGCTCTTAATAGCAGAAATGCCCAAAAATTGTTGTTATGCTTAGCCCACTATCTCACCTGTACCCTTCTGAAATTCCTGCTTCCTGAACTAGATTCAGCTCTGCCTTGAAAGCTGTCTGTAGCTGACTACCTACCACTTCACAACAGACTTGGGAGTTACTTTACCATCTTTTCAATGAATTTTCCTTTTCCTGTTCTCTTGAATTACTATACTGTACCTGCTTTGATTATCAGTTCTTCTCTGATGAGCCGTGTCCGATGTCTTTTAATTGTCCCTTTGAAACATGGTGGTTCCCAAAACAACTCAAAATGTTTTCTTGGTTTCAGCTATCTTGGCAAAGCCTTTTTTTTTATATCAGTGGAAGATAAAAATGCTATTATTTCAATCAATGTGTTCTATGAAATTTAAATTATGGTCACTTTCTGACTTGCATGTTATCCTTTAATATCCTTTGTTTTTTGCTGGTTTTCATAATGATATTGCAAAGGGTTCTGAGGTGCCTGTATGGAGGACACTTTATAAATGACAATTTATTTGACAAGTGATTTCTATGTGAACTAAGTTCGTAATTATCTCCTACGAGAATTGAAGAGCAGAGTTTTGGAGTAAGAATTTTAATGGCTGCTGCTGCTTGGGCTCCTCACTTCCAAAAGGACATTGAGGTGCTGGAGCATGTCCAAATGAGAGCAATGAAACTGGTGAAGGGTCTGGAAAACATCCTGTGAGGAGTGGCTGAGAGAACAGGGGTTGTTTCATCTGGAGAAGAGGATACTCAGGGGCACCTCATTGATTTCTACAACTACATGAGAGGAGGTTTTAGTGAGATGAGTGTCAGTCTCTTCTGACACGTCTCAAGTGAGAGGACAAAAAGAAATGGCTGTAAATCGTGCCAGGATTAGATTTTAAAAACAAAATTCTCTCTGAAAGAGTAGTCAGGCTTTGGAATAAGTTGACCAGGGAGGTGGTGCGGTCTGGAATCGCTCAAGAGGCATCTAGATGTGAAACCCTGGGATTTCATTTAAGGGTGATTATGGATCTGCTGGGTTGATGTTTGGAATGGATTACCTTGAACATCTCTTCCAACCTTGATGACTCTGTGATTCTGTGATTCTACTGCCTCAGTGATCTTGTCAAGTAACTTCCTTTAGCTCTGTTCATCCTATTATGTGATTATGTGTAGCTGCAGGTTCAGCAGGGACAGTGATGCTGTTACAGAGATATTCCCAAGCATTGTGGTGAAGGGTACCTTCCTTGCATTTTTTAAATATTCAAGAAGCAGTTCTACAGATCCCTATTTAAAATCAAAATATATCACTCATGGCTTTCTAAGATCACTTGCTGTTCATTATTTAAGTGCTGCGCAAGGTACAAATAGACTTATAAATATTGTGAAACTATTTTATTTTTTCACGTTATGCCTCAGCTTCCCTACTGTGTGAACATTGATCATTTTCAGGTCAGTAAAAAAGATATGAAACTGTATATCTTCGAAAACAGAGTCTACCCTGGATTGTAGCCTTGACAGGTCATAGAAAATCCTCTGAGGTTTCTGGAATTGACCCCAGTAAGCTGTAGAAAAAGGAACAGCAATGAGGGACTCAAGTCTTATACATCTTTTCTATTCTTTTACCAACAAGAGCCCCAGATCAGTATGCCTTGCAAGTCATAGTGCTTTACTCTTTGGAATGGTTTCAATCAGACTGCCATGTGCCAGAAAAGCCAATTCTGCCCCCTCATAGCTGTTTTTTTTACCTGTAACAGGCTTTCCATTATTCCCTTTGTCCAAATCAAATTATGTACTCATGAAATCTAATTGAAAGGCAAATTCTAGTACATTTTCTCTAAGGAGGCCTGCTGAAGTGAGTGGAACAAGTCCTGAGCATTAGCAGAGATGGGTGACTGAACAAGGCTCATGAGGAAATGGAAAATTAATTTGCAAGCAAAAGAGACCACCTTGTCACTGCTTTCACTGTTGAAATGCACTTTTCAAATGTTCTGGAGGGATTTTCTTTTTTTTTCACTCTCTAACTTTCCTAGTATGTGCGAAATTACAGTCCAGGTCAAAGTTAAAAGTCAGAAAAAGGTTTGAAAAGTTGACTCCTTCAACCTCCCACAGCTGATTTCAGTTGTCCTGCTGAACAATTCAGTTCTGAACTAGTGTCAAGCTCATGTCAACTTATCATACACCTCTTAGTAGCTTGCACCAAAAAGGAGTTATGTCACAGATACATTACTTCCTTCTCTGATTTATCTTTGAGCAAAGGCAGAGAGTGTCTGGGGGACGCTGGCTGGTCCAGGGCAACATGTCTCCAGTAAAACAGGGGATGGTAGATAACACGAAAAAAGTAATAAGGGCAAAGGGAGAATAGTGATACATGCAGAGCAACTAAGGGGTCTCAAATTCATCCTCTTTAAAAAGTAAAAGTAAGGGATTATGTTTTAAGTCAGTAAAATCAGGAATGGTGACATGCAAATTAATTGGAAATGGTTACTCATTGTTTATAAACATGATGCAGCACTCAAATAAATAATAAAACTGTGAATTAAAGGAAACGAAAAGAAACATTTTTATCACAAAGGATCTAAGTAACTTGTAAAAAATCTTTATTATTGAGTGACATAGGAGCCAAGTATACTATTAACTTGAGAAAGGCATCAGAAAAAGTTGTGCACTAGGTATACTACCTCCAGCTTAGAGGTTCCTGGAAGACAGGGAGATGTAAGGATCATGCTAATCATGCCCTACTTCTCACAAGCCTTGTCTAGACATCTGCTTCTGAAAAAGGTTAAACAAAACTTCATCTGGAGCCAGGATATGCATTATTATTTAATCATGGCACATAAATTGCAAATTAATTCCCTGTACTATAGTAGAACAACACTCCAGATTCAGAAATACAGGAATATATAAAGCTGAAGTTTGTGTCAGATGCTTTTGGTCTGATATCAGATCTCACTTTCAAACCCACATGACTCTGGGGAGCAAGACCTGCAGATCTGAGTCAAAGCATCACAATGAGATCAGGGAGTCTTTTATTAGGACAAACAACACTTGGATTTTAAGAAAACTGATTATCATGATAGTAAGAAAATATAATGTCTATCCCAAAATTTTCTGCAATCACAGACTGCTGGAGTGTTCAAGACTGTTTCGACAAATCATCACTGGATGCTTGCTGTACTTTTGTACACATTATCTACTGTTTTATCCTTCTTCTCCTGCCTAAGCACTCTCTGTTTTCCCCACCAGAGAGAGTATAGTGAATGATGAACACTTGATCTGCCTTGTTGTGGCTGTTCTGGTGTTGTTATGATCCTGTAGGTATCACCCATAACTATCAGAGCCTTCGAAATCTCAACTAATAACAAGGATGAGATACTGGATAAAGGTACTGAGGCTGCAGAACTTTGTCCTGTCTCTAGCGCAGTCCAATATTGCCAGTTTCTTGCTCACTTTCCCAACCAATCCTCACTTTAATGGTGTTGGTGTGCCCTGCCTTAAAAACACACAGAGCAGAGAGAGGTTGATGACAGATAAATAATCCACTGAAATTTACATTGTCCAAGGATCCGCTCCCCTTTGGCTCTCTTGAGTTCATATGGAAAAGGAAGAAGCTGTGACACAGCTTCTACAAGGAAAACAAGTTCAGCTCTTACGTAACTTCAGCAAAGAAAAAGTCTGTGTAAACAGGCACTGGCTGTGCAAGAATTTGCTTATCCTTTCAGCTTCCCCTGTTGAATGGTTCAGAATTCAGATTGTGCAAATTTGTGCTTTGTCATCAGCTGAAAATAATAATATATTGGTTGATAATAATACAATAACTATTATCACTGATATTAATAATACAATAACTATTATCACTGGTATTAATTCTTAGCTAACTGACCATCTTTGTTTTCCTTAATATGGCTTGCTTCCCAAACTAAAGCCATGGAAAAAATCACAAAGTTACTCTTGCAGAAGAGGCAGTGCAAAAACAAATTGTTAATTACATTTGTAATCATTCCTGGCTTGAGCTCTCTGAGTCAATTTTTGGAAATATAATTTGTGGTTCAACCAGAGTTTAATGCCCCCAAATACTGCATATCTCATCCTCAAGGCAGAGACAATTTACAAAGTTGATGTCTTAAGATCCAAGACATTCTTTTATGCAAACTTTCCTAACTGCTATTTTTGCTGCCTACAAAGCTGTCTTCATCTCTCTTTCATTTTTCTAAGCAGATATTTTTGCTTCTCCTGTCTAATCAAGCCCTGTTTGTTGTTCATTGCAGATTGCAGCTCAGGCAGTGTTATTTATGTGTATGAACACTGCAGGAATCTTCATTAGCTACCTATCAGACAGAGCACAGCGTCAAGCCTTCCTGGAGACCAGAAGATGTGTGGAAGCCAGACTGAGACTAGAGACAGAAAACCAGCGACAGGTATGGTCACCAGGGAAAACATTCCCATGTTTTTATTAACTGGTACTGATAATTAGACAAGACCAGGCTTTTGTAGCCTTGTTGGCTCCAGTGTGGTACCACCTGATTTGTGCAGGTTAAACAAGTTTTATGCTGCTACCGTGCTGGTCTGTATTGAGTTTATATGGCAGCTAAAAGATTTCCCCTAGGAAATAGGATGAATAGAGTTGCGGTTCATCATCCTTCCCCACAGAGGAGCCATCAAACGAAACAGCAACTGGCAGGTGTTTAAAAATGCTTCTTTACACAAGAGGGGTTGAGCTGGGGAACTTCATGTTTCAGAGTGTTGTAGATATTAAAAGTGAAAGATATTCCAGAACCATCTGGATGCAATCCTGTGCCATGTGCTCTGGGGTGGCTCTTCCTGAGCAGGGAGGCTGGACCAGGTGACCCACTGTGGTCACCTTCCAATCTCTCTGCCTCTGTGAGTCTTTCAAAACTAAGCAAATTCATGAAAGTGAACTCTACCTAGGCAGAGAAAATACTAAACCATTCCTTCAGGCTCATAGATGGATTTTTGCAGCTGGGAGGCCACTGCTGCAAAGTATCACTATTCTATTTCTCTGTTTTTAAACTCTTCTTGAAAAATTAACTTTTGGCCACTGTGTGCAATAGCATACTGGGTTAGGTGCATTTTGATCTGAACAGGTATGGTTGATCTTAGGTAATCATCTTTTATGATCCGAAACAAGTATAGAATAAAAAAGAAGTTTGCTGCTTATTTTGCACCAAGGGAGCAGCATTCATATCATATATGGTACATTGCTGTATCATTTTAAGATGAATTTAGCTTTTCATTTTTGCCTCTTCTATAAATAGGTATATGAATTCTCAAATTTATTTCATTTGCCCCCCAAAAATCACGCTCTTATACAGAGTTCTAAGAAGATGTCCTATTCTGGACTTCATTGACTAATGACTCAGTACACGACTGTGTTGAGTAATGCCAAATATCTCTGCCAGAACATCCCTGCAGCCACTGCTGCCTGAAAAGACTTTGAGGGATATTATCTAGAATGCTTTGTTCTTTTTTTAACTGCAGGATCATATTGTCATGACTTTTGGGGATTTTGGTGTGTTTGGGCTTTTTTCCTTTCTCCTCTTGCCCAATTTTTCATAAATCGTGATTTTGTAAGCTTTACTTTGACCATAGTTTTCTTGAGTTCATTGTAAAGAACTTTATAATACTAACAAAAGAATCCCTTGTTCTATTTTATTCTGAAGTTTTCCCATTAGAAATATTTTATCCTCTCATGTAAAATGAAGTTAGTACAAAGACAAATATTTTGAGGAATCCAATTTTACTGAATTTGTATTATCTACTAGAAAAATGAAAACAGATTTTTTTCCATTTGGGTGGACAGGTTTTTTTGGGGTTTTGTTTTTTTTTGTTTTNGTTTTTTTGGGCTTTTTATTGTTTTGTTTTGTTTTTGGTTTTGGTTTGTTGTTTTTTTTTTTGAGAGGGGAGTTGTAGTGGTTGGATCTGAAATATTTGTTTTTATTAAGTCAGGTCAAACTGTGGATTTTGTCTTGGCCCCATGCTTTGTAAAGTTTCAGGGCTATGTTGTTCCCTGAGGGCAGAACTTCCTGGAGTATTACCTCAGTGCAGCTGAGATTCACCTATAACCAAACAAAGTAGTGTGTCACAGGCATCATATGACTGGAAATGCATAAGGGGAAACGTCCTTGGACCAAGGAAAATGCCCACAGGAGAAAAATAGAGACAACAGGACACAAAATGAAAGATCTCTTCTGAAACTTAATTTAATAATAAACTAACTCAAAATTTTGAAGCAAAACATTTTGAAATATTTCTGATTAATTTTCTTGGAACTTTGAAATTTTGTTATTATGCACATTGCTATATATAAAAATGTTTAATAAACTTTTCAGCTTTTCATTTGTATTTGGAACAGCAACATTAAAAAAATATTCCAATACTGGAACATCTTGATGAATGGAGAGCTTGTTTCCCTCATCATTCTATTTTTTTCCATTTACTTCTGAGGTAGCATCTCATTTAAGCACTTTTTAAACCTATCTGCTTTAAGAAGACTGACAAGGTCACAGTTTAGGTGACCACTTATTTTAGCAGCTTGTTCATGCTCACTTAATGAGCACACAGGCAGCAATTCAATGACTGCTAGCATTTTTCTGTCTTGAGGACAAATATTGCAAATTATGGAATCTGTAGTTCAGATGAATGTAAAAAAACTTAATACCTGTTAATGCATAATACATTTTAAAAAGTAAGAGTTAAAGTTTACTGAATTAATTCAATTACTTTAATTTCCTATGAAGGCGGAAAAAGAGTTGGGAAAATAATGTGCAGGATGATAGTTGTTATGTGGCTTCTGAAAATTTTGAGAAATATTGTTGAGGAACAAAAATTTGCAGGGAAAATAGAGGAATAATTATTTGTGTAATTCTTCCAGACAATAATTCCAGGAATTCAAAATTTATTCCACTTCAATTATTTCTCGTTCATTTCCCACAAACTATTTAAACTAAAGGGTACTTACAGCAACGACAAGATTTTTGTTGCTTTCACTGGTGGTACTGCTACATTTTATAGTAGTGGATGACTTAATTTAAATCTCTTGAGGCTTCTTTCATCCGCACCTTCTGCTTCTTAAAGTGAAAGTAATAGAAAATTAAAATGTATTGACATGTCGTATGTGTGGCATGTCATATGAAGTGTGACAGCTTGTCAGAAAGAACCTGTAAGGTCTGTTTTTTTCTTTACTTTGTTTAAATCAGAAGACCAGTAAAATAAAAGTAAGAATAAAACAACATGAGTTTTAAACTACAAGGAGTGTATCCTTGTCCATAAACAATTATAGAACGAGGCTCCAATTTTATATCATCATGGAAGTTATACAAATGCCTCAGATATACTTCTATTCATTACTGTGTATTGATAAAACCAAGAAATTAAGTTTCTGCTCTCCCAAAATGACCCTTCCAATTTGTCAATATCCCTTGGATTCATAATCTCTACTCTTCTGTCATTCTAATAATGATAAATTCTACTACTCTCATTTTGAAGTGTTGTGCAATGCCTAAGAGAGCCAGTCATGGAAAGCCAATCAATTGTGAGACAAGAATTTTATGATCTGTGTTTTAGAGAAAAGCAAGAGATACCACTAGAAATGTGGAGCTGTACAGGGAAATAAAAATACTGACAAGGAAGGATCTCTTGTTGTCAGAGGTTATTAAGGACCCTCTAACAAGTATTTGTGGGTTTTCTGGAATACAAATATAAACTTTTGAGAGTCAGCTTCTGCTGTTTGTGAAAAACAAGATATTTTTCTGTATTTCCAGATACGTTTCATATCTATGAGCTGATTTTTTTTTCCAGTGAAAGCAGTTTCATTCACTCACTTGCAACTATTACATAAGGAGCAATGAAAATAGGAGGCGAAATCACAAAAATCTGACTAGGGATGAAAAAACTTCTTTGTTCTTCATGTTACTCTGACCTGAAACTTGGGTATCATGCATTTTCCAGATGTCATTATTTTCCAACAGTGTCTCTTTTTTTTTGGGTTTTCAGGGTTCAAGAATTCCTTGCACTATTTTGTTTTTGCTGTGAAGTTTTCCAGTTTGACAGTCGAGGCCATTTTGTTGTTCAGAAATGTCTGGACCTATGGTGTCTGTAAATCTGAATTAGCTCAATATATTCATTTTCCACTGAAAATATCTTTAGATGCAAGTTCAGCTTTTACACCAATTGCAATTCATTCAGTAACTGCACAGGAAGGAAAAGAAGGCAGTGCAGACCTGGATGATGCAAAAGACTTTATGGAGCCTGGCTGATCCAAGGCAACCTGACTCCAGTTTTGAAGTGACTCACTTTCCAGTGTCTGTTTCCAAAAGTCTATATACAATCTATGTACAAAGCACCTACATCTTTTTCATTCTGCCTTCCCCATCTCCATTTATTCTCAACAAGACTTGTAGACAAAATTTTCGTGCTTCAGAAAGTCAAGAATTTTGGTTGTATTTTCAGATCATCCAGAATCTGATTTTCTATCATTATCCTTTTGTTTTTAATCGTCTGGGATAGTTAAAAGCACATATTAGCATTTTCAATTACAATTAATTTCCTAATTCTAATTACTCTATTATGAAAATGAACAGCAGTGTGGCTACAAAGGAGAATTACTCCAGCAGTCATTGCTAATGATGTTTATGCACTTACCTGTATGATATTATCTGTGTGAGACCATTTGGAAATCCCAGCACCCTGTGAAATGGAGGGAACATCTGTGTCTACTTCTTTCCTAATTTTCATTTAAAAAATAGAATTTTTGTGAAAATCTAAAACATTTTAGAGCTTGACATAGTTAGAGGAGCTGATGAGTACCAGAAAGACTTTATCATCAAAAGATGAAAATATCAAAGAAGAAAGCTGCAGGAGGCCACACAGACAAAATGTTGCAGAAACAGCCTCTGTTTATCAGTTATTGATAAAATAATGAATTTAAATATTTTCTAATGACTTGTAGTTAGCAGCCTGTTCTTAAGAGATGTATTTATATCAAGCAACCAAATATGACTGCCAAAAAATGTCCTCTGATTTTGTTTTCAAGACATTGTAATTATGAACAAAAGCAAAGGTGAGGCTCTCAGTTTTCATAAATCCATTTTGTTCCAACAATATAATAACTTTCTACTACTTGTTTTAAATTTTGGTATAATACCCTCAATTGATATCTACATGTTTCAAAAATGTTGGCAACCAGTGCTATAGTTTGTTAATGAACACTTCAAAGACACTGCCTTTGTTTTTAGCTTGATTTTGTTGTAAGGACACAGCAGGTAATTCTGCTTTCGTCATATCTGGGCAATGAAAATAGATAGTCTAACTCACTTTCTTAATTAACTACTGAAAACCCTTCAAAACCAACGAGTATGTAATTTCCTTCATTGTGAAAATGCTGTGAAATTTCCTTAATGAAGAGCAGAAACCTGCACTAGATTTCTTTTTCATTTCTATTTCTCGGGATACAAAATCCTTAGATTTTAAACGAATTACATATTAAATCCAGACACATACTGAAATTATGACTTTATGAAGAATTGCATTCAATACATCTCAGGTGTCCTAACCTGCTCTTTCTCTATTCCTTACTTGAAATTTGTTTAACATTTTAAACCCTAAAATTCTGCAATTTAATTATAAAGAGTCTCTCAGATAACTTTGTCATGCTGTCTTTTCTTGCGCCACACATGCATATGTCAAGTTATACATACCCGAAAACAATTATTGTGTAGTGAAGTCAGGAATATTGTTTTGAAATGAAAATTGTGTAGGAATATTTGACTAACTGAAGCAGCAAATGAAGCCTTAAAAGGACTAGACAGGGAAAATCACAAAAGTTAAATAGCTAGAAGACGATAAAAATCAGTCCAGCCCTTACCCCTTCTCTTGTAATAGGACCACAACATTACAGGACAGCTATTCATAGAAAATGCATTAAGTCATAATTAGAAACTTCTCTGGTATCATGGCCACACTTCAACTCTCTATCCATGACTGCTCTAGATCAATGAGCCTGGACAAAACAACAGGAAAATATGGATGGGAGGCTGCTTTCAAGTGAAGCAAAGTTGTTATTTTGCTAACATGAACAACCTGGCATCTGGACTAATGTTTAGAAACCCCAACATATATCCTCTCTGAAATATTTTGTTTGCATTATTTCTAGTAGATTTAGAGCACCTAATAACATTTTATAAAGAAGTTGTTTGAGATCAGAAGAGAAAACAGTCCGTATCTGTTTGACTTTTACATTCATCCTCTGGAGAGGCATTCATTCTTGTTCTCAGTGCAGCAGGTTATGCATCATTCATGGAGAGAAAACTCTTTCCCCCTTGTGCAGAGCTCACCAGCAAGGCTGCTCTGCCCCTGCTGTGATAAACTATTGGGAAGGAATGAACTCAAATCAGAAACAAATCTTCCAGGTTTTAAGTCTTGACAAGCCAAATGATGAAAATTATTCAAATTTTAGCACTACATTTGTGCAGTTTCAGAGCAGATACCTAGTTCTAGAAGTTACTAAAGCCACAACACATTAGTCTTTTTAGTGTATTACTTAAATACCTCTCCAATATAGTCCTCAGCAAGCAGGACCCTTTCACTGCAGAAATAGTCTCAAATTCCCCAGAGGACGTCCTCTTATATGGAAATAAAGGCCTTTCTTAATATCTTCCTTAATCCTTATGAAAATGTTCTTGGGCATCCTACGCACTGGCAGAGGAAATGGAGCTGAAGGCTGGAGGCAGCAGAGTAGGTGTGGAGCAAGCACTGCCTGCTTCAGTCTTGCAAGGAGTGTTCAGGCCAGAAGGTCCAGTCTGGTGTCAAACCTGATCCACTGGGCTTCTAGGGATGCTTCCCATCAAGATGGGACAAAGATAGGCAACTGCAAGTTTTAATTATGGGTTGAGTCAAAGCAGTGGGGAGAAAGAAGAAAAACTTTTCTACATTAAGTGGTGTAATGAGAAGAGTCCCCTAAGAGAATACCCTACAGACAAGTCCTCCCTGCAGGTCCTGCCACTGGCTTACTGAGCACCTACATTCCAGGTAATCCCTTTCTCATAGGGGATTCCACAAATCCAATGAAAGCTCGTTTTGAAAGTCAAAGCAGTTTGGATATTGTTTCATTTGATTTGCATAAAGGATTAGAGCTCACCACCTGAAAGGACCATTTGTCCAGGTGAGAAGAGGATAGGTTTTTTTCTAGGTATGATCACATATTCTATCTTTCTAGTATGGGTATATCAGGGTTATAAAATGAGAAGACAGCCCGTAGTCTTAAGAACAATCTGCTGTTGGCATATTTTGTCTCTTTTGCCTGTTATCTTTGGAAAAACCATAATCCTGCCTTAATCTCTTTTTCCATTAAGAAACCTGTTCTGCTTGGCCATTTGTTTCCTTCTACCACTACTTCCAGAGGATTTTTTTCACACTTTCCCCTGCAACAATCTCTGTTTCCCATGGCTTTAAGAAGGTCTCTGCAGATTTATGAACTCCGGTTTGATTTTTTGTTTAGTTTGGATTTTTTTAATTTTTTAAAGCAGCTTACATGTTATGTAGGCTTTATCAAGCTCTTACAAATCTAGAATTTAATCAACTGTTGGTACTTTGCAACCTCTAAAATAAGAGCAGATTGGACTGGGATTGGAAAAGACACTTTAAGAGGGTTAAGCACCATAAAATCTTATCTGTTTATATGTACATATATTTGTACGTATATGTTTATATATACACATATATGTATATATATACACTGGTGGTAAGAATATAAAAATCCCTCTAATTTGGTATGAGGATAAAGTTCAGATTTAGTTTAAAAAATAAAAGAATAATATTAGAGAGTATATGGCCTTTACAAAAATAGTTTAATGTGCTTCATATTTAAAAATTATTGTCACAATCGCTGAGGCTTTATTTTTAAAGGGAAAACAATAAACTCACAAGTTTTAGAAAAACTATGTTAACCTCTAGTTAGATATTATATTTTAGCCTTTTTTTTTCCTCTTGATAAAGACCAAGTTGTTGACTGTGAGATTCTAAATAAAGCTTCACATTTATCCAGTCTTTCTTTCATCTTAGTACTTTTCTCTAAAGAACCATGGTCCCCACACACATTTTTTTCTTCATGTTGCTCCATCAGCCCTTAGACGATCAAATTCGAAGTATAACATAATGGTTAATCCAACAAATAAAGGAATGTGAAAAGTTCTTCACAATCCATTTCCATATTCTCATTTAGTAGGTGATCTGTTTTCTAAATCCAATAACAAACTTCCTTATTGTTGGGGGGAAGAAATATTTACATGTACTTATGATTTTGTAGATACCAGGATGTATATTTACTACACCTTCTCTCAAAACACCCCATTACTTAACCCATTTGTGGTAGAAATCCAAACATTGTTAAGTCAGATTTTAGATGTACCTTCACATCCACTGATGATGTTTGTTTCTTATCTTTGAAGCATAACCTCCACATTTTTCTTTCAAGTAGAAATCTAAGATAAAATCAAGACAAAAATTATCTGCTGCCTCTTCATTCCTTGCAAATCCAGAGTGGTCACATGGATTCAAACAGAATAATGAGATTTATAGCCAGTGACAGAGAGATAGGAGTCAGACCCTGTAGTTCATATAGAGGAAAAATCCCTTCAGGATTGTCAGATCTTCAGGCATGGGAGCTTTCACCGGAAGAGATTAGTGAGGAGGAAATCTCTTTCCTAGTAGATGGATTTTGGAGTCACTAAGGATAAAACTCCTGTGTGGTACTTTGATCTCTAAACCAGGTTGTTCAAATGTTGTTCTGGTCAGTGGTGAATGAGACTGACAGGATTTTGGTGGCCTGTGTCTCCTGTGTTGTCAGCTCTTTGCTAAAGAGAGAGGTGTCTAAAAAAAAGCCTTTTTCAGAGCTACCACCAACTAGTCACCATTGCTGATGTGTCAGGGAAGTGGACAGAGATGGAATGAATAAGGGGAATGAAATGGTTTCAGCCCCTTTCGGTGGTGGGACTTCTGCCAGCTGGGCTGTCATACATTCCTCGTGGCTTAATAAAGAACTCCAAGCTCCAAATTCATCAAGTTAGTGCCTCTGCTCTGAATTTCTTGTTCAGGATCAGAACTGTTAGTGTACTAAGAAACTTTCCTTAGTGCCCTAAAAGGATTGTAGGAGGACTCAAAAATTAATGTCCTTACAAGATGCCTAATTAATAGAGAGACTCTGTAGTCCAGGTAATGGTTTTAAATCATATAACCATAAGCAGTACCAATTCCAAGATAGACAGAGTCAAGTTATTAATGCCTGAGATAATTCAAGGTAAGATAGAATATTTAGATTAACATTTATAAATAGGCTAATGGTCTTTCATATTGATGCTGTTTGGATTTTGCCTTTTTTTTTTTTAATATGTTCTCTGTATTCTTCACACATATATTTGTAACTCTGTCATTTATTGTATTAATAGCTAATTTTCCCAGTACTTTTCCATAGCCTTTCCCTAGGCAGAAAGACAAAAATTCCAGAGCTCCAAGCCCCAGGAGGTACAAGGCTCCAGTGCTGTCTTGGTTCTTCCTGGGAACCAAGGCTGAGAACAACTCTTGGAGAAACATTCCCATGGACAAAGTACAGCCAGTGCTGAAGGGGGGCTCCAGAGAAGGGGCTTGACCTGCGGGGGAATTGCATCACCACTTGTTCTCCTAATTGGTGCTTTTTATCAATTATGCTAATTTCCTAAAACCTATAAATGTGTACTTATCCCTGGAGGAGTGGGCTTCTGCGGACATCTTTCCATAACTGCCTCTGAAGGCCTTCCTTAAAGATCCTCTTTTACATTACCTCCTTACTAAAATTATGTGGAGTTTCATTTCCAGGTTAGGAAAAAGGCAACAATATCACCAGTATTCAGCTGCCCATCTACAAGACTGTTTAAAGGGTTTTGATTTTCAGGAGGTGACTATTGCTGTTTAGTAGTGGAGTCTTGTAATTCTCTGACAAGGTGTATCCCTTGTTTTGACCAGAAAATATGACCTTTTAGCTGTTATTCATCTTGGTGTTCTGCAGTGATTTAATAATAGAAAGCTGAACAATAAAAGGCATAAAAACCTTCTTTCTGATATTTTCCATGTCATTAGCTGCCATGAGAAATGTGTATTTTACTGAAGTTGTCTAGAAATTTTCAAAACAGCCCAAAAAACTGAACAGAGACAAAGTGGATAGACATATAAATCAATAGAAAATAGACACAGTGCAGAGAATTAAATGAAGATTTAACAGCAGATAAGTCAAATCTGTTCCAGAGAAACATAGCACAATAAGTATTAAAGTCAGATGGTGCCATTCCGATATTTTAGAACAAATTTGAATTGTAGGAGCTGTTTTGTCCTCATTTTCTATTCCAGTAAAACAAGGAAAAGCTTAAGATGATGCTATTATGAAATCAGTGTTGTGTCTATCTTTCTCCCGTTCTTTAGCTCTGACTCCAGCCTTCCTTGCAAACTAACTGAAATTTATGGAAACCAATACACCAGAAGACAGTACAAAGATTTTTGTCATAATGTGGGTCTTATTTCCATATAAATATTTTTCATCTGAATATTTGTCTTCTCCACTATTGTTTAATAAAGAATAAATAATAAAAAATCTTCACAGTATTTGGAAGAAACAAAATAACAGAACTATAAAATATGCCTTCCCATTATTAGATTAGTCTAATGGGTTACTGTGGGGCTGTAGACTATCACTTGTTCAGGTCAGGGATCCCCAGCATAAGTAGAACATTGACCTGTTGGAGGAAGTCTAGAGGAGAGTCAAGAAGATGATCAGAGAGCTGGGGCACCTCTCCTGTGAAGACAGGTTGAGAAATTTGAAATTGTTCAGTCTGGGGAAGAGAAGTCCACAGGGAAACCTTATAGAACCTCCCAGTACCTAAAAGGGCTACAAGAGAGATGGAGAAGGACTTTTGACAAGGGCATATAGTGGTAGGACAAGGGGCAATGGCTTCAAACTGAAAGAGAGTACGTGGAGATTACATATTAGGAAGAAATTCTTGACTGTCAGGGTGGTGAGGCACAGGAACAGGTTGCTCAGAGAAGTTGTGGCTGCCCTTTGACTGGAAGTTGGATGGGACTTTGAACAACGTGGTCTAGTGTAAGGTTTTCCTGCCCATGGCTGGGAGGTAGAAACGCTGAGAAAACTCTCACTGATCTTGAACATCCTTTCCAACTCAAACCATTGCATGATTCTATGATAAATGTTCATGTCTACAAGGCAGGGTGGTAATACAAATTGGTTTGTGACTCCTGCTTTTCACCACTCTTCTTTCTAACACAGTCAGGCTTCACAATGAAATGTAAATCTAATATTCTCTTCATTCAGGGTATAAAAAGTCACATGTAAGGATTCGGAGGGTCTGGAATTATTAACAATTGTGTACATTCAATACAGACACTTAATTTGAGAGCACTTAATCTGAGACCCGTAACTCCTACTTCCTAAACCAAAAGAGAACTCAAACAAACAAAACACTGTCAGTAGATTGTTTCATGATGTGCTCCCACCTGCTCCTGTGCAAGTTAGTGGTGCTCATGTGGCCTTATGACAAGTTGATTCATTGTGCCTGTGCTATAGTGTAATCACTGCCTGCAGTTAGCTTCATGATCAACTGCGTTACTTCTAAAATTCATGTTGTGAATATTTTTGTAAATATTTTGAAAAGGAATTTTTTTTAATAATTATTAAATATACATGCATCAGAAATAACAAGTATCATGCCAAAAAAAAAAAAAAAAGACAGGAAGTGTTGTTCTACCAATTTCCAGCATGCTACAGGATGAGCTAAATATTGATTAAGCCAAAATTATACTGGGAAGGCACGCTACAGGATGAGCTAAATATTGATTAAGCCAAAATTATACTGGGAAGGCACAGAAGCCCAAACTGGCACCTCTGGAATCATCCTTCTACATCTCAGGAACTGCAGGGTAAGCAAGCACTAAGATCGTGATCTCCTGCCAACTGGATAATAAAAAAGACACCTCCTTTTACACCTGGTAGTAGACTGTTAGTCATCAAGCCCTGCCAAGATTTTATAATGTGTCTTCAGGTATTGAATCATCAAACCATTCACTATCCAGCCAAAACAAAGGACCAGCAGTAGCTTGCAGTTCCTCCCTTCAGCATGCGCTGTGTATATTGTTTCATGCTGGTTTGGACAACAACATAGAGGAAACGATTGGACAACATGTCCTTCCTACAATAATTGTGTGGAAAAAGATTTTTGCCTTCTTTCATTGCCACAAACTTTGCAGCGCGTCTCAGTTAATTGAGATTAGACACTTTTATAAAGGGTCATGATTCTCATAAATACTGGGTTATCAGTTTGACTGAGATTCTAGCCATGTTTCATAGACAAATCTAAACAAAAGGAGACTTCAAGACCTCCTGTGTGATCTGGCCTTGTTTCTCTTTGAAAACAGCAGATGCCTAAATAGCCCATGCAGCCAAGGATGGGATAATTTGCGATAGTAATTGCCAGAATTAAAATAAAACAAAGTTGATACAGCTCATATCACGCATTGCAGCAGTAAGTAGTAAAAGCTAAAAGGCAGCCTCATAACCCCACAAGCCTGAATGAATTAGGTACTGCACTTCCTTCAGTATTTTTTAATTAACTCCCATTTTCTTGATGACACACAAGAAAGAACAGCTGCAAATAGACTGTCCATTGTACACTAAGTAAGGACAAAGGAATTTCTCTTCAGAGCAATTCATCATAATGAGAGGTGCTAATTTCCATTTCCTAGAGTGGCATCTACAATAATTACATCTATTCTGAACATTGTCAGATTTTCAGGAGAAAACAATACCATTTTTATCAACTTCCCTTAAATGTAATAAAAGCTCATGTGCTCCAGAATGACTGAAACTACTCCTTGATCTGAATGGCCCTTTTCACATTTATTAAGTTCAGTGTTTAATACAATAAAATGTCTCTGATATTAATCGTAAATGTGGTTAAAGACAAGCTTGATGATTCTGGACAAATTATTCTTGAAAATCAAGATGAAAAATGTAAAACATTTTCTCTAGAGCATCTATTGTTAAACACTTCTGGGGTACGCCCACTCCAGTTTTACACAAGTGTCTTGGGAACAGCCATAAGCATCACAATTCCAAACCCAGACTTACTCCCACGACATCTCCCTAGGTTCCCTCCTTTGATGGTAAATGTAGAGGAGGTAGAGCAAAACCTGAACTGACCTGTCAGTCAAGAGGGGCTTTTGGTGTCTTGGCAAATCCAACCCCAATAAAAATGATGAGAAACAAAGAAAAATCTATACCCTCTAAGTGGGGCTGATGCATGGAGCTTATGCAGACAGCAGAACCTGCAGGGGTGATGCCCTCACATGACCTGCAGAGAAACATTGTGGAGTTTGACCTTCCTCTTAGCATCTCCTCAAGATCCCAAATTGCTTGTCAATGTTTTGTGCTTGTTGGTGTTTTGGTCTCTTTGATCAGCCTGAGTGGAAAGGTCTTCGGTTTTTATTCACAAGACTGAGGCCTTGTGCACTGGTTAATTGACTCTTCTCAAAAACTGCTGCAAAGGGCATTATTTGTTCATCAGGGACATGTCCCACTTCTGCATGAATGTGCCTACCTACATTTGTGCAGTTGTAAGCACTGGTACCCCCTGATTTTAGTACAAGTGACCCAAGGGATCAGCGCATGCAGACCACAGCAAAGCTGTCCAACAAAGAATGACTACTGCAGATGCATAAAACAGTAAATGGGCCTTAGAGGCGATATCAGTGTTAAATTACAGTCTTGGGACTTTAAGTAGATATGGTAGACTCATGAAGTCAATTTACTTATCATCACAGGAGTTGTTTCACTGTTGCTAACTTTTCCTGAAGGAGTAGATTGGGTAGGAGTCAGCTCCATATTTGACACCTCCTAAGCTAAGTGACTACACTCTCTTTGCATCTATGAGCTCCTAATTCCATGGACTGAGATCTAGTCAAAACAGGCAACAGAACTCCAAGAGACTTACAGTGATGCCGAAGGAGTCGTTTACTCAGTTATCTCTCCGGATTCGTTGGATGAAATGAAAGTTTGGGCATAGCTATCTTGGAGTCACAAAACTCAGGTGTCTGAATGCAGACCTGAATTCTACCATCAATTTGTTACATTTAGTGATTTCTTCTGGTCTTTTTCCCTTACCATGGTTATTCTTTGAGTTAAAGATACTTTTTAAATTTACTTACTCTAAACTGTGACTGCTCCATCTTAAAGACTAGGGTTGTTTCATGCCATGAACGGTTATAAGAAGAATAGATCACCAGCTCTTTTCTAGCATTCCTTTGTTGCTATTTTCTTTCTTCTATGTCTTTTCTCTTGAACAAATATATCTCTGTTCCTTTTCAAACCACTTACCACTGCTGCTTTGAATTGTCTCCACTTGGCCCACTGCTCAACTAGTAAGCTTTCAAAAGGGCTGGGTAAAGGAGTTTCCTTCACCCTGGAGTTCTAAACACTTCTTTATTAGGCCTTTCTCTGTAAGAGAAGGAATTTTTTCTCATGTTTCCCTCCAGCTCTGAAAACACCTTTGTAGAGAGTCTGACTAGAAATGTGAGGGCTCTTTGATCATGCAAATAGTAAGGTAGAGAGGGAAAAAAAAAAAAGCAGCTTTTTTTTTTCCCTTGGGATTAGCTGCTGCTTTTTTGTACATAACCTCCACACATTTGTGCTGTTCTTCTGTGCCACAGTATCTAAATCTGTGAAATAGAAACAATAGTATTTAAGTAGCTTGAAGGGGAATTATATGGCAAGGATCTTTATATCAAGGGAAGAGTGACCTGACACTCATTCTTGAATAACTGAAAATCCTTCTTAACTGTTGGATTGAAGAAAAGTGATATGAAAGACCTCTGAAAAAGGACATCTCTTGGTCCAGAAAAGAGTAGAATCGGTTCCAGGAAAAGAAAGAATGGAAATGATCCACACTAGAGCCCACCTCAGTTCCCAATTTGGAGAAGAAGCCTGGTTCGGCATCCGCACAATCTTGTCAGTGTGATGTGATGAAGGAGCAGCTTGGCATGCCAAGGGACAGCTGACATCCGTAGAGGGAAAACTTTTCTGCTGTTTGAATGTTTCAGTACCAGGAATTGAGGGTAACTGAAGTGCCTCAAAAAATGTATATGTAGATACACACATACACACCTAAATGCTGTTTTCCTTGCAGTGCTCCTCCTCAGCACAACATACATCGTGCAGAGTAGTGACATGAGCTGTATATGAACCTTCAATTGTGATTCCAACAAAGGCTCATCACACACTTCAGTATTAATGGAGGAGGGCTGCTGCAGAGGCAAACCAATTAACCTCAGTTTTATGGGTCATTGCCAGATCTTATGTGCAGACAAGAATATTTAACTTACCTTAATGAGTAGCATGAAGGTTAAGATATCAAATGTGCTAGGCACATTTTTCTTGGCTTAGTGAACATGTGCCAAGCCAACTATGTTTTATTTTAAATAAACTTTCTAGAGGCATTGCTCAATACCCCCTTAGGTGAATGCAAATAAGGAATGTAAGATTTTCCTTTTCTGAAAAAAAAAAGTACATTCTCTATTTAAGCCCTATATGTATGAAGGAACTGACTTTTTTTTAAATGTTGTCCTGTCAGAGATTTCATAAAAGGTTCAATAACAACCAGGATTTCTGTTTATTTTTTTTTAAATCTCCTTTTTTTTTTTTTAAATTTGTATTCCAATTTGTCTTCTTATATTGGTAAGCTTTACAGTGAAAAAAATTAGTATTACTCTGAATGTATCTTCACAAGAAGTCACTGGAAACTTTATTCATACAACTCCCTGAAATGCTGATCTGATTTGTTCAGAAGGTTGATTTTTTTTTTTTGTCATACTGAGCTATGTATCTCAATAGTGAAGGAATAAGAAAATCCGAGTGCCTTGTATCATAGGAAGCTTAAGTACAGAAAATGTTAAAAATAGTTCTAGGCTATCAATCTAGACTATCAATCAGCAGCTCTTTGCAAGCATGTCATCTTAATTAACCGTGGGACATTTGCTTGTGAGTGAAGCTACCTGAGGATTAGATGTTCCTGTGAACAGGAATATGAAGGACCTCCTGAGGGACCGGTTTGCTTCCTGCTATCACAAGCATCACATCCAGTGTTTACACATCAGAAGAATGAAGGATAGCAAAATTCCCAGGTGGAAAAGGTGGACGAAAGCCAAGACAAAGCAGATGTGCTAAAATTAGAACCACTCTGTATGGGGAAACAGAAAGTCTGAGCTTGGCTACTTCCCAGAATAAAGGATGATCTCACTGCATTATAGTTCACAGCCTGCTCTATATCAGCCATCACTTGCATAATTTTTTATCTTCCTCACAAAGGTAGGTCTTGATGTAGCAAAGGCTTGTGGAATAGGTGGATTAAATAGTAGGAGATTCTCAGTTCTCTCATATTCTGTCAGCATGTTATGCAGGAAGGAATGCCTTCTTAGAGGGGGGTGTAATACATGTGCTCCAGTGGTGTAACATACCCGTGCTGCAGTGGTGAAACACTGCTGTGCTCCAGTGCAGCTTTTGGCAGCTATGTTCTCCCCTCTTAAACAAACATAGAGTTCACCTCAGCTGGGGCTGCCATCTGGACAAATGGAGGTGTTTATCCACAATGTGTTTCCATTAGAGCTGAGGATTGTTTACTAACTGCTGACTAAGACTGCTCAGAGTGAGAATTCTTCATGATCTGCACTGTGAAAGTTCCAAGTAGTTAATGCTATCACCTCCTATGAAAGCTAGGGAGGGATTCCTTCATTTATTCAGATGTTTCATCTATGGCAACATTTCGTCCATGACATTGAATTCTACTGGCATTAAATAATTATTTTCATTATTGGTTTGCTTGTCTCTCTCGTTCCACCCATCATTCCTCTTTGCTTTTTCTTGTTCTCTCTGGACAAATTTTCACTCTTGAGAAGGGACATAACCCACAGCTTGTATACGAGTTTATTTGATATCCTCCTAATGTCAAGTTGCTTCAAAAAGAAATTCAACATCAGTTTCTTTGATAGAAAATGCTGG
>VWZS01008008.1:893173-941398 GCA_013397075.1 Rhabdornis inornatus
GAGGAGAGGAGAGGAGAGGAGTGGAGAGGAGAGGAGAGGAGAGGACTTTATTCATCTATGCGTTCTGTAGTCTACAAATGTGCCTGATTTGGAAGTTCACATCTGGTTTTCCCTAGATATATCCTATTCCCCAAAACTGTCTCTGAAATTTGGTGATAAGTATCTTACATAATTAACATTCTCTTCTTTAGTTCAATAAGATTTCAGTATTTGAAATCCTGGAAAGCAAAAGCAAATTGAAAAATTGTAGCTTTGCTTCAGAGTGATTGGGAGTGATACATACAAAGCTTTCTAATCTAAAACAAAAGGGGAGACTGAGGGCAAGAGGACACAATAACACTATTTTAGTACAGTAGGATTATTACAGAAAAAGCAGCAATCAATAATTATCCATGCCCAATTTGAAAGAATAAAAAGAAAATTTAATTTGCAGAGAAACAGATTTGGGTTGGATACTTGCAAAATCTGTGAAAGCCTTTAAACAGATGAACCACTGAAGCCAGTCTAAAATCTCTCAGGGGATGATCTGGGGCTTTCAGGAAAGAATTTGATTAATTTTTGAGGGCTTTCCTGGCTGCACTAAGATATAGTTAGTTAGAGCAAGGTGCTAATAACCATGATTGCAGGTTCAATCCCCATGTAGGCCAGTCACTCAAGATCCCTGTGGGTCCCTTCCAACTCAGAATATTTGCTGAAATTCTGTGAAAATTCTGGGGTTAATTATATTATGACAGGGCTGGAAACAGCACTTGTGTGTATATATATATCTCCTTATACACTAATACTAAAAGTATATGTGCACTAATATGTACTGATATACTGTGTTTGCACACTAATAATAAACTAATATACATGGATACTCTACTAATATACATTAAGGATATATATTATAAATAAGGATGTGTGTGTATATAAACATATGTCTCAAATATTTACTCTTCCACAGTGTTCTTGAAATACAGACAAAACTAATGAAAAATGTTGAATATTTTGTCCAGTCTTCCTAGTTGAGAGGACTAGTTTGAATGGCTGCATGTGAGCTCATTTTATTCTTCCTTACCTAAACCAGAGGTGTCCTGGACAAGTTGATAAAGTAAATTGCCAGAAATGGCCTGAGCTAGAATTTTTAGAGAGGAGGGTGACATCTTAAATAACCAGTTATCCATATCTTTAAACAGGGCATTGTGAGATACCAGTTCAGACTGATACTGACACTTTGGTTTCCTCTTCATTTCAGGAACGGCTGGTGCTCTCTGTGCTACCACGGTTTGTAGTCCTGGAAATGATAAATGATATGACCAACGTAGAAGATGAACATTTGCAGCACCAGTTCCATAAGATCTACATTCATCGTTATGAGAATGTCAGGTGGGTGGAGTAGCCTTTCTGTAATGTTTAAGGTCTTGGATGTTGCTAAATTACTCTTGCCTGAGGGTTTCTCTTCTTTTGCTTTATTCATTCATAAATTAGAAAATTAGTGTACCCTTTTTAATATTTGAGTAGAGAAGTATTTTGATGCCTTCTTTTACTCATCAGGATGGCTAGATGCCATGGCAATGGAAAGATCCATTTGAACTAAACATTGAGTCTAGACCTTTTGTGCCTTTTTCTCACTTTTTTTCACTTTTTCACACTCAGTTCACTTAAGTGGTTAGGGTTGCCCAGGAAGGGGAGCCCTGCTTACATGGGGATACATATTCTGCCACAACCTGATGGTTCACTCCACACACTGAAGAATGAGATGGAGACTTGTAAGATTTTCTCAAAGACGGTGATCTGTTATATAGTTCTTCTGCTTTATAGCCATTTTCATTTAATCAGTCTTATTATTATTTTCTTAATCCCATTTCCTTCCTTTTCCCTCTAAATTTTTTCTTTCCTGAAGTTAATTATCAAAGGGTGATAATTATCATATGAGCTGCTACTCAAGGTAATTACACCATCAATTAATGTACACTAATTGTGCATTTACACCAGAATGACCAACTTCAACTCCATGACATTACATCATTTTGATTTTATTGCATTTCCTGAAAATCAGAATATTTTGTTAAGCCAATATCATTTTCCATAAGCCTTTCCCAAAACACAAGGGTAAATTATTGAGTGACCATCTTAAATATCATCATTGAAGGAATTGAAAAATAAGCATGGATATGATGGTAGATAGTTTGGTTGGGAAGAATGTACTTTGCCTTTCAATGAAACCAAAATATAACTTTGTCTGGACAAATTCAATAAAAATAATTTGCACTTCTGCAGAAGAATAAGTTGATTATCTGCTGCTTCTGTGGCTTTCTGATTGAAAGTATTAAGGATCCTCATAAAGGTTTTAGTCGCACTAAATTAAAATGTCTTCCATTAACCTTTTTCATAGTCAGAGTAAGTGCCCCTGTAGAAGAATCAAGATATGGAGAAGATGGTCCTTTTGTTTTAACGGAAAAGGGTTGTAGACAGAGTCAGAAGTCAAAACATATTTTATACTTGAAAGAGATTTGAAATTAAGATTGTGCATGCTTTAAATGCAGATACTGGTTTGCTTCTATGCATGCTTCCAGAAACTAGATCTTTTCAAAACTAGGTTTCATTCACCTTATTTTGTTTCCTATATGTTCAATACTGAACACTACCTAAACCAATGTTACATGAATCCTTAAAAGTAGTATCCAGTTAGAAATTTTTATTGGTTTGAAAATTAAAAGTGTAGAAACTACTAGTTTGAAAATCTTGCTTTTATAAATTTAGTCTATTATTACTATTCATTCCTCTCCTGTATCTTGGTACTTTACCTTTTAATTTTATTACTTCTCACTGGTAAAAATCTTACCAAGTTTGTGAGTATCTTGTTTAAACCTCACCCAAACCTTTACCAGTCCATAGATTTGAAGATGTGTTATCAGTAATCAACCTGATCATTACTGTATTTCTTATTGGTTACATTAGTAATTCTCAGATGCTGTCAAATCGTGATCTTGTTCACCACAAGTCATCAGCTAAAGTGAAACAAAATCTTTTTGTACTCCAGATCCTAACACCAGTTATTAGTTGACTTTTAAATGCTAACGAGGTTTGTCCCAGAATGATATGTGTCTTTTTGAACATCACTACTTTATAAGTGAGCCAATACTTTCATTGTCTAATAGTTACTGGGCTATTAGATGCTTTGTTCTGGGTGGTATCTTGCACACCACAGACTTCGTATGTGTTAATATTTCTCTAAATTCACATGTGGTCATTCTAGGCACTGTGCACAGCCAAAATGCAAGAAAAATAACTGGACGTTCGAACAGGTTAGCAGTCTGTTTGAAAGTAGTTTGTTGATGGAGATCCTATCACAACTTCAGGCACACAAGTTGATACACCTAAATTCAAAGCATGAACACAGTGAGCTCCCTGTAAAGTCAATAGAATGAAAAAAGAATTATCCAATTAAAGATTCATATCTTATAAAGAGTTCTAACTCAGGTGCTTCTGTCAAATGCCTAAAATTAGATGAAATAAAACTGGTCTTAGCCTGGTATATATCACAACTGTCACAAATTTGTCTGTACTCTTAGGGTTTGAGACTTGTATGATTTGAAAAATTAGAATTGCATGACTCCCATTTTTGGCCAGACATTTTCTCTCTCTTAGTAGTATTTTTTTAGTTCCTTCAATGTTTATATTCAGTACTCCAGTATGTACAGAAGTCTAGAACAGGTAGTGTGAATTCGAAGGTAATAAAATGACTTTTCCACTAGTAAAATGCTAGAAGGCAACTTAAAACATTCAATAATTAAAGGAAATAGACTGAAATATTATTATGTTTTCTTTTTTAGCATTCTTTTTGCAGATGTTAAAGGATTCACCAACCTTTCCACAACTCTGTCAGCCCAGGAGCTGGTCCGAATGCTGAACGAACTCTTTGCCAGATTTGATCGACTAGCACATGTGAGTTAAACACAATTTATTTCCAGAGAGACAAAATTAATTCCACGTTTGTGAGGTTTGGGAAATACCCTCTGATCACTTTGAACAATATATATCCAGAATCTCTCCTCAGGGAATTTGTATAGCAATTGAGATTGGAAGACACTGACAAAGTTATATGAAAAATGATGAGGTCTGATAGCAAGTGGAAGCTGAGGTTGTCATCAGAAGTTCGGGCTTCTCTAGTGCTGGACAGAGAATGGTATGAAAGCAGATCACCTACCACAGTTTCTAAGGAAGTTTCATATTTTGGATCTTTGCTGGATTTTTTTAAATTTTTTTTTAAGACCATAGCTTTATTTTGTCTTTTCTTCTGCAAAGTGAGGAAGGTTAAAAGACATATTCATTTAAGGTCACCTAGTCAGTTCCCACAGTCATTGCAGTGGTTAGTTACTAGAAGGGTTTAAAGTCTTTAGGCTGGATTGTATCTAACTCAAAAATGAAATCAATTAAACACAGCAGAGGAAATTATTACATCAGGAAAATTAGTTGCTACTTAATTAGCACCGATCAGAAAAAAAAGTGAAGAACAAAAATACAAGCGGAACATGCTCAGTTTTGCTGGGCTTGTATTTTTTTTTTTCATGTTTCTTTGGTCAAAATTTAATTTAATATGGCTGTCTTTAGATGTCAATATCTGAGCTGACTAATAAGGCTTCTAAGTGGAGGCAATGAAGTACATTTCATGGAGTTTATATTATCATTTATCCAGCCAAATGTAGGTACATACTGTGGGAAAATGCTAATTGCACTGAATATCATAGACCATGTTATCTATTTGCTATTAAGGGAACTTAAAGTGGCTTATCTGATGAACAGATTTGCACCCTTCACTTGCTTTGATACATTTCTGAATCGGGATTATGGAGTATTTGTACACGTATTGCACAGTATCAGTAAGATCCTTGTGGTTTTCTTTCAGCTTACACATTAAAGTCAAGAAAGGCAAGATTTCCATAATTATTGAAATTTCTTTTGATTCAGCTATTTTTACCTCAAATTGCAATCTGTTTTCTCCTGTGCAGAGCGATGCCATAACTCATTGCCTGGGCAGTAGCAAACTAGTAAATGCAAACTACCATATTTGCTTTGCAAACAAAAAGCTCCCATCAGCTCTGATCTACACTGTAAACCAAGACAGGCAAAATAATTACCTCAGTCCTGTGTTTTAGAAAGCCTATAGGAGTAATGTCTGCTTTTGCATGGCTTGACAAAAATAGGTACCTGAACTGAAGAAACATATTTTACACCAAATAAAATGTATGTATGTTGCAGAAATATTTTAGGAAGACTGTGTATATAAAATGCTTTATTGCCTTGCTTTACATTTCAATTTTGGCTAGCATTCATGATCATTAACCATATTTTGTAGTCACTACCTAAAGATATATTTAACCAATAGTGGTTTTGTATAGAATGACTATATCCAGTAAAGGGGTTAAGAACAAGGAAGGCATTTACATTTAAAAGCCTAATCCAGTGAATCCTCCTTCACTGGCCACTTAACCCTGAAGTCAACTTCCTGCTTGTTTTTTTTTTTATTTTATGAGAACTGAAAATGTTGCTTCTTCAAATGCCTTGACATTTTCCCCTTCTCCGTGGCTTTTCACATACCTCTTACTTAAACCTTCTAGAAATCTTTCTCTTGCAGTTCGAAATCCATAAATCTTTATGGAGAACATTGAATATGTTACACAATAGTAGGTATCTCAAAAATGTAGGTGAGTTTATTTTAAAGAAACAGTAATAAATATCTCATTCTGTCTTACATAGCCAAGAATTTCTTATCCAGAAATCTATGATTTGGGATGAAAGAACATGTGTGTCTGCAAAACGTCATTATCAGGACAATCACCTCCCAAGTGAATGTCCCAGCCACTAAATTCCAGACCTAGGCTCCTTCATGCATTTCCTTTCCTAGTCTGGGAATTTAGTTCTCTTTCTATCACATCATTGATTAGACACAGGAAGAACCACTGCAGAAATTGAATAGATTTTGCCTAAAAAGATGAGAGTGATATGATGAAGAATAATTAAAATTTAGTAAAAAGAAAGACATTTTGATTGTGTTCTTTATTTGCGGGTTCCATGACCTGGATGTTATGATATCTGTGTGATGCCCTGACAACAGAGATGCCTAACAGAAAAGAATCTCTCTTGCTTCCATAGAAAAGGTTTGGTGTTTCTGTCCAACTCAAGGAGGCAAATTCTCCGTCTGCACTTTACAGAAACCAAGACTCCACACTGTACTCTTATAAAGCGGATCAGCTGCATAAAATAAAAGGGTCTAAATCTTTTTTTGAACTTTTCCTTTTCCTTTGGAAAATTTTGGAAATGGACACGGAGTGGTCCAGAATTTTAAGGACTTGTGAATTACATGGATCAATCAAACAACCCATCTGATATTGCATAAGTCTTTCACACCTGGTAAAGGTGTGTCTTTTGGAAAAAATCTTGGTCTTCATCTGAATGCAGCAAGAGATGGTCTTGTCTTAATACCTGTCCATCTTGGTAGTATATTGCACGGCCTTAACACTTGCACTGTTTATTCAGTATGGGTTTTTTCTCATTTGACTTTTTCTGACTTCGAGTTGCATCCATTGATTCTTGCTATGGCCTATCATTCCCAGACAAAAGAACCATCTTGTAGCCACTGACTTCCTCTGGGAATGCATCTGGATACTTTGATCAAGGGGCTTCTCAAGTTTCCTCTTGATAAAAAACCAGACCAAACTCATGGCAAGGTTTTTACTCTGTAAGATTTATTCATTCAAATAATTTTGGGGACTACTTTTCTGGAACACCTCCTGTTTTTGAGAATCCCTTTTAAAGCACTGAAAACAGTGTTCCTGGACTAACCTCCACGACTGCAGTGGAGGCAGATCATCACCATTCCTCCTATTCTCTCTTTTCTCCATCACTGTCTAAATGCCATATACATTCTGAATATACAGTAGTGATAACACTATTGTACTGAAAAATATTATTTTTGGGATTTCTGGTCTTGCTGTCACATTGTGCCCACCATGTCTGCATGGTAATTATTTATTTTACTGGTCTCATTCCTTTTGTAAATATTATTAGCAATAGTTTCTTACTTGCCTGTAAATCCTCGACAGGACTTTTGGAAAGTGGTCTTTCCAAGACCTCCCTAGAAGGATCTTCCACTAAGGAGGATTACACAGTCACATCTAGATTTCAGATCTATCACTTAACTAGTTCTTAATCAGCTTAACAAGAGTTATCATAACTCTTTAAAATATCAGTTACTCAGACTCTTGGAGTTTGCTAAGAATTGCCATCAAAGCAATGAGGTGGATCGCAGAAAGCTTGAGGCAGTTTCTTCATATTTTCAGGAAAAAAATATATAAATCCTTACTTGCTTCTAAATAAAAGAATTAAATTATAATCTCATATAAAGGATTGCTGAATCTGCTTGAGCATCTTATACTAATCATATAATATTAAAGAAGACATTTTCACATCATACTGAAAAATGTAGTTTGGCTAAGTTTCTCTTTTCTCTTATTAAGTTTTATTCAGCAATACAGAAGTAATGAGAACTCTCTGCTTTTTTCTTTAATCTTCCCTAATTTACATCAAGTTTTGTGGCATACACTGACGTATATAATTAATAACAAAAAAAATCCATTATATCTTTGTCATTATCACAGAATACTCTGGACAAAAGTTATAATTCAGTTCAATATTTCTTCCAAGAAAAAAATGTATATGCTATATACAGCTACTTCCCATTTCTAATCACTCTGTAATATTTGTAAAAGATTTATAGTTATTAAAGAGAAAAGTGACATTTACAAAAGAAGAAAAATAAGTTGGCATAAAACAGAACGGAAGAAAACATTTCCTTATATCTACTTCATCTACTGAAAGGCCTAAACAGAAACTTAATTGATATTAATACTTTCCTTGGCAGAAATTTTAAGAAGAGAAGGGAAATAACATGACCTAAAAAGAGTTCTGCCTTGGTGAAATAATAGTTATTTTTGATGTTTGTTTTTCCTCTGCCTTCTCTGCAGTGCTAGATGTCAGCCAATACCATGATTTAAATTATCATACTTCAAAATTCATCTACACTCTTTGTAGATTCAGTTTCAGATATGACAAAGAGGAAAGAGTAAAACCCTAAATAAAGGAGCTTATTAAAGGACTGATGGGGCTTTGTTTATTTTTTTCTGAGGAGGTAATCTTCTTCTGTAACCTTGGTTAAATTATCTCCTGTGATGCTGTAGACAAGCTGTTAAAAATTCCTTCAATCTTGTGACTGCTGTTTCCAGGGGTCGAAACCAGCCTGACTTCCAGGCTCCACAGGAACACATCACCCCCGAAAAATACCTGCACCTGCTGGTGTCAGGAAGGGAAGACTGGAGGGTTTTAAGGGCTTTTCTGTTGCCTTGATAAAGACACACCCATTACAGTGCTTTAGTATCCCAGGCCACATTTCAGCTCTGAGCTGGCAGTGCTTTGTTCCGTGGTGAAATTATCTTCAAGAATGTATTCCACAGGATTCCAGAGACTTCCTAAAAACCCTGTTTAAACATATATGCCAGGTGTGAATTTTTTTCATGTGTATATATTTGGGGTGCTCTAGCAAAAAGCAGAGTTTCTGGATTATGAGTATGCATATATATTTAGCTCATTAGAAAGACATTGTATAAATTTATAGTAAAAGGATAGAGAGAATGTTCCTTTTGCAGTGCTTAATTCTGAGGTGTTTTTCCTCCCAACTGGTGTCAATAATTAATTGTCTAATGCTAATGAATAAACAACCTTGTTCACAGTGTTCTCCCTACATTTACAGTTTTTCAGATGGTAAAGAGCCAATCAAAAGACCGAAAGAGTCAAATAGACCCTAGCCCAGAAAATACTTTTAGAAGTAATAGTATACAGGTTTTTTATGAAAAAAAGTTAGATGAAAATGACAGATTAAATAAATTATTTTTTAAATTTTCCCAGTGATTAATAAACTAAGAATTACTCAAATTCAACCTCCCCCAAAAAGAAGGCCCACTTTGTGACTAAATTGGGATTTGAATTAAATTAGGCTTCACAAGAACATTCTTGGGAATTCTCCAACTCGTCCTTAATAAACTCACAGAATAATTAAGGTTGGAAAAGACCTCTAAGATTAGCCATTTAGCTAACGCTTCCAGGGCCACGTCTAAACCATGTCCCTAAGCAGCACATCCATGTGTCTTTTAAATAGCTTCAGGGTTGACAATTCAACTGCTTTCCCAAGCAGCCTGTTCCAATGCTTGGCAACCCTTTAGATGAAGAAATTTTACCTGATATCCAATCTAAATCTCTGCTGGCGCAACCTCAGGCCATTTCCTCTTGTCCTGTCTTTTGCTGGGAGAAGAGATCGACCCTCACCTGGCTGCGACCTCTTTTTTGGCCACTTGGGCACAGCCTGGCTTATATTCTAACGTTGTTGACCAATGTCCCATGTACCTGAAGCAATTAAGTTCTAGAAACTCCTAAGGGGCAGATTTTCCATGGAGAATCGTTCCTGCCTTAGCTAGAAAGAAACACCTTGAATCTTTCTCATGCGGATTTCTGACCCTGAAATCACTTAAAGCATACTCTTCTAATTAACATGAGCAGGCAAGGCAAATTGCTCACCAGACACAACAATCATAGCAGTTTTCTTCTACAGTTTGTCAAGGAACAAAGCTGTTGATATATTATAAAATTCATTCACCAACATGCCTCAACTCCTTCTGCAGCATGAGAGACTCAAACCTTTTTTCTGGCAGTATAGAGAAATTCTAACCACACCATCATAGGTTATTCTAAAGAAAAAGAAAAGCATTCCTTATATGGTAAGTTAACACATATAGAAAGTGTTTAATATAGGGCCATACTTATGTATTCCCTAGTTCAGGCAAATGAAAGACTGCCATATTTTTCTCTTCATATGTGTAAAAATTAGAAACAATCTTTGTAACTGTGTACCATATCTGGTCCTTTTTGCCTACATAACCAGGCTTGAGAACACCCCTCCGTGTGTCCCTTTTCAGGTCCCAGTTCTGTGTTCCAAAGTGCCAGAGCTGCAAGAGAAGGAATTTGGATGGGCCTCTCTCACCAAGCCCCCCTAAAACAGACTGCTGATTCAGAGCTTTGGCCTAGCCCCCACTCATGCTGAGAAATGAGGTTTATCCAGGTTTCCTCTGCCTTTGGCACAGCTTTCAGGAACTGAGCTACTGTACACAAAGGCCAAGTCCTTTCCTCCTCCCACTCTGGCTGCCTTTTCAAAGAAGACTTACGTATATGACTTCTCTTTGTTCTGTAGTTCAGTTGCAGTAATTTTTCATCCCCAATGTTTCAAACTTTTAGCTTGAAATTATAAAAATTGCAAAAAAAATTTGACTTTTCTGTGGTCTGCTCGCTATCCTATGGGGTTATCTTCAAAACTAGGTAAAATGATTAATTCAGCGCTGTCAGAATTGAAAAAGTGGCATAGCTTATAAAACAAAATCACTTTTTTTCCCTTGTCAGAAATTTAGCCCAAGGAAACAAGAAATATTAATGAAGTCTCTGACTGTGTCTTTCAGTAACTTGGTATTTGAGCAACTCATTTCTGCAGCTCCACTTTATGCCAATTTGCTTTGCTTTCTTTGCAGTCACTAGGGGTTTATTTAATAAGCTCAAACATAAATCATTCACCACATACGAGGTAATTATTTATGAAAAATCTGCATATTTTCTTTTACTCTGGATTTAGGTGAATTGGAAAAAGGTTTCCTATCAATTGCCACTAAATTAATCTAGAATTATTATTAAAAATATTTGTGCATTTGAGTCTGTTCAATATCCCCAGGCAAAAATTCTGATTTAAATTGATCTTGGCAGAATCAGGCCCCTTAATCTTCCACTTGCAGTAAATGAAAAGCTGCAAATAAGGGGAGAAAAGAGCCCCTATTTGTGACATGCTGAGATTTTAATAGATCCCTTCAATAAATGCTATTAATGAATGAGTATTGGAAGGGGTGTGAGGCTGATGGATGCTGATGTGAATGTCTGTATAATATCAGCTGTCATTTACATGCCCAAGGACAACTTCTAGAATTGCATATGAAAAAGGGAAGAGGAATAGAATAAATTAAAGAGGAGATGATAATAGCCTCACAAGTATAAGGATTTGACACTGTTGTGAAAAATATTTCCTGTATCAAAGTTCCTGTATGACAATTTTCTCTTATTTAAATAATTAACTAATTTTACAGTTTCTTCATACATATTCAGATTTTTTCATTCATTTTCATGTGATATCAACTTGCCACTCTTAGCTACCATTGCAGTGAGATGATTTTAGGAAGTGGACTTGAGCTCTACAGTGCAGGGAAAATCTTGATTGCTACTAATATAATTTTATACCACTGAAAAGTGACAAAACTCAGTCTCTGGTTTAAAACTAGAGCATGGCTGCCCACATTATCCATGTATCTAGCCTTAATGCCCTCAAACAATCAGACTTACAAAGCCTTGAGTCTAAACTGTAGATGTGATTAAGCTGGTGAGTTATCTGAGGGAATCTCAGGAGACTAGGCAGTTCTACTCTGCTAAAGGCAGACACCATTAGCCCCTGTCCTTCTTGAGAGTCATTGAATTATCTTCCTCTAGATGAAATATTTCCAGTGATAAAAAGCCCATAGTTTACTTTAGAAATGAGTATGATGGGAATAATTAGGAAAGAATAAAAAATGAAAAAGCAATGTAGTAAGGCTGTAACACAGATCACATTTAGCAGTCATAATTTGATTAACAGGAAAAGAAAAATAGGAAGACAAGGAGTCATTTAAAAGCTCCCTGTAGTTTCTTATGCCAGTAGAAACACCTTGCCTGACCTCTGCAATGTTCCACAGGATGTAAATCTTGTGTCATATTTGTTAGTCCTGTGTGGGTGTTTCACATACCCAGGGTCTCACAGATACATGGTGAGTTTAGATACAGACAGCTGAACTGAAGCCTGGCCAACTGCTTTAGCTGAGAGCTGAATTTGTCCCCAGGCTTCCCTGGCTGCCTTGCCTGGCTCTCCTTGGGCTGCAATGGCAAGCTGCCCTGCTAGCTGGCATAGGGACACCTGACACAGCCACCTCCGTGCGGATATTGCACTCCAGGGATGACTTCCTGAGCTTTGGCAAACCAGTCAGGTGACATCACATGACAAGAAAAATAAAACATCCATTGTAGTTGAATGGATTTCCTGTGTCACACACATGCACTCACATTTGCATATATCAGACCCTCATTAGCAGATCTTGACATACGTTAAGATTCTGATTCTTACAAAAAGCACATCCCTCTGAAGTTGTCTGCTTTATTCTGAATTTCAAACCTGTGGGAAGGTGATATAAGTCTAATCTGAATTTGCTGGAATCAGCACTTTAGCGAGTTTATGTGAGGCATTGAGAATCAAACAACAGTCTTATCCTATTGAAGACTACAGTCTTTAACTGTGCTGAAATAAATTCTCACTTAATAGGGATTTCCCATATAATCAGATTGGTATAATAAATATTGAAGTTAAAAATGTAATTGATAAATTAAAATATAATAATAGTTGAGATATATCTTTCTTCTTTCTTTTCTTCTAGTCTCTTTCTTTCCTAAACATTTACTGTTTTTCCCTTTTTCCCCTCTATTCTACCATGAGGTTATTATTTGTAAAGTATTTTTAGTGGCTCTGAATAAGTTAAAATGCTGCCTTTTGATTTATTCCACCTCAGTCAAACCAATGTGACATCGTACACGATCTTTTTACTTTGTAGATATAAAAGCAAACATCATTTATAGTAAGAATCAGTTGAATAGGACCTTTAGAAAAGCCAAGGATCTCTAGAATCTGTGGTTTATATCTTCATCTCTTTGCCTTTTGTCTAAATGAGGAACACAGAGAGAAGCTTAAGGAAGCTCACTTACTGTTTGACATGCACTTATTTATGCCATTGAATCCTACCTACTTGTCAGCTAACTTTTATGTTTCATACTTTCACTCTCTAGCTAAAAAAAAATAGGTGGAAAATGTAGTAAAATCGGATGTCTAATAGTTTCGATTGAGGGGAAAGCATTAAAAAAAAAAGTTGTTTCGTGGGGGCTTAGTATGTACAATTTCATTTGAAACCATATGAAAAATTCCCAGTATTCTTGTGTAGGTCTGCAGAGAGGCTGAAAAGAAGAGATTGAGGAAAAAGGAGAGTTATGTATGAATTTTGACATTTTAGAAGCTCAAGTTCAGTCTGCAATTTTGTGTGAAACTTGGATAGCAAGGCATTGTACTCTGAAAGGCAGAACTGGTTTTAGCTGGAGACTCAACCAAAGCTTCAAACACAGTCAGTTCCTACGGATTTTTTAAGGAGATTTTAGGGTGAATCAGCTTTCTTTGGCCACGTGCCCAGAGCAGATTTTACTCTTGCTGGCATGCTCAAGGCTTCAGCTGACTTCACAAAAAGCTTTGGGTGTGTAGATTCTGTGTGCCACTCCAGGATTGCACAAGGCTTGTCTGAGATTGACTGAAAAACTTCATTCTTCCTAAGCAAAACTTTGAATGGCACCCATACTTGATTCCTGGGAGAACCAGTACTCACAAATGCTCCTAGACCCGAATTAAATTTTTCTTTTTAAAGGTCTGTTACTGCAGCCTTTACTGATTGATTATTAATACTAAGCTCAATGTAGTATTTCATATTTCAATGACTCTCCATCATAAAAATACTTCCTTGACACAGCTTGTAATGTTCTCTGTTCCTGTGCATTGATTGCCTCCTGTGAGGGCCCAATCAGCAGAATACATTGTGCAAATTTACAGGTAATCTTGGTCTCACCTGCTGGTCTGGGAACTGCAAAATTTCAGCAACTCAGGTATTTCTGCTCACTAGAAATAGATCTTCTAAAATAATTATCGAATCACACAATAATATTCTGTTTCAGTATGTAATGATACTGTATTTGTATGTAATTTCAGTATGTAATGATAATGTATTTTAGAAATTAAATTCACTATTTGCTCATAGGGTAAAGGATGTCTCTAGCTGGATGCCAAAGAAACATAATTTATCCAAGCATGAGACCGATGCAAGACAGCTTCTTTGAGACCCTTGCCATGCAGATACTTGATCAGTTCCTATAGCTGTTGGGAATACTTGACTGTGACTGTGGAAACTTTAGGTGGGAAGGGATTTCAGTGGGAGGAAAGAGATTTTTCATTTCTTTCCAATGTAAAAAGTGGGCAGGAAAACATACCCTGGAGGAACATAGCCTAAATTGGGTTATTCATTATCTCAGCTGGCATTTCTGAATCCTTGGCCTATGTTCCACCTAGCTCTGATAAAACCTTTCTCCTCATCGGCAAGGACATCTCTGATTAGCATAAAAGAAAAATCACTATACTTTTTTTTGCTGCAAAGGTAAAGGTACTTTATTTCAAAAGTGATATAAATCACAATTATACTAATATCAAGCAGGAAACATCCAGAAAAAAGGTGGGGGTTTGGTTGGTTTTTTAACAGTAATTTTTCAACCACTTTTATTTTCACCTTAAAATGATGAAAAAATATGCAAATATTTTCTTTCTCTTTGCTACATTTGTGCATAGGAACATCATTGTCTGAGAATAAAGATCCTGGGGGATTGTTACTACTGTGTGTCAGGGCTCCCAGAACCTCGCCAGGACCATGCACACTGCTGTGTTGAAATGGGGCTCAGCATGATCAAAACTATCAGGTAATGCCTTTTTCTCCTCCCGGTTCATTGTATCTGGCAGTGCTCTGAACTTCTTACCCAAGAATGCTATCACTGGACAAGTAATTATTCTGTTGGTTCAAAAATCTCAGCATTATCACTGTGAAAAGGACAGGACTTTTTTGATCCATGTAATGATGGGAACAGTTACGAAAATGATTTTATTAACCTTTTTTAACCTGTGCTGTTTCAGAGATGTAACACAATAGCTGTGTGTGCAACTGAGAGGTTTCACAGTCCTTGGCAGTTCTCATTTTGTATTGTTGTCAATTTCAAGAGGACACTAAAGAGGAGGAGTCTGAATTGCTTCCTATAATAAAATTAAACCATAATATAAACACAAAATAGACAGCTTTGCCTAGCCTTTAGCTTGGAAACTAGCTCACAGACAAACTCATAAGTACTGAGATTTTCCAGATGAACAAATTTTACCTACTAAATTAGGTTCTCGCCTAAATTCACAAGCACTGGAAGTGTTTTAATGAAGGAATGTGTTCCCATTATGTAAATATAATTATGTTGCTGTTAGATTATTGTATTTTGATGCAATTACAATTAATAACAATCGTGTTTCAGCAGCCTGTGGGTAGAGCTTGTCCAATGAGTTACCATGACATTGGCTGACATCTAATACTCTAAGAGAAGTTTTGTCCATCTTTTTGAGACTTATGGTTTTTTACTGATATAATGCATCAATAAACAATTTACTGAGCTTCTCATATGCAAACACTTCTTCTGTTGCTGTCTTCCCTGAAACAGTGCTGCCTAACACAAGCATTCCCCCCTTTCCCTGGATATTTTTCTGTCCAATCTCTTTGTCTGCTTCTTGTCCAGACCTCTTTGCCCCTTTTATCTGGGTCTGTCTCATAACATACATTAGACAGTTAATGCACATTGCAGCTGCATTGCTGAGCTCTTAATAGAGAAAGAATTTGACTAAAATTAATTAATGGAAAATTTAACTGGATAATGATTATGCAACAGTGATATCTAAGAAGGCTGGATTCAATTATCACAGACTAAATGTTGAACAAAGTAATCAATACTTTGCTTCTGGAATCTCCACAGTGAAAGTGAAACATGACTTAGAGAACACAGAGATGGAAAAAAATCTACCTGTATTGTTAAAACTTTTTGGATACGCACATCAGATCTTTTGTTGCTCTTCCTTGGTAACACCACCTGCAGACAACACATTGTAAGGCCTTTTTGTTCTAAGACAGTAAATATCTCTCCATCTCCTTACACATGTGGAAGTCTGTAACACCCCATGGCGTTCAGTGAACAAAGTCTTGAAGGCAGTAATCCAGTAGAAATGGTGCTCTATTTTCAGTATCTTAAATGACAGCTACAGTCAGTCGGAGCTGTGACACCAAAGTCCATCAGGACTTGGGTCATCTGTCCCAGACTAATTCAGTTCAGATTACCTCCAATTTATTTGATAATCCCAGTATCTGATTTTCTGTCTATGCAACGAGGATAGTTCTTCCCCCAGGCTTTTCTGATCAGAGAATAGGAGCCTGATGTTGCTTATCTTAATGTGTGTTTATACAGTTCACAGGGAGGACCAGTCCTGCCATGGAATATTAGAAATACTTCTGCCCACATTTCTGAGGGAATTTGGAGTTATCTACAGTGTATTAATTAGAATTAAATAAATAGATATCTCTCACAGTTAAGGTGAAAAAAAAACACCCTCTTCATAAAAGTGAGTTTTTTATCATATTGGTCCTCACAGAATTTTACCATATTTAAAACATGATGGAAATGACATTTTGATGATTAGAAAATTTTTATCTTCATCAGAAGATTTCAGAAAAGAAATATATTTTAAGTCTAAAATTTTAAGGAGATGATCCAAGATATGAGAAACCACCGTTCAGATTTGAGAGCTGCATTGAAGTTATACAGACAAACATTTCTCTACATTGACAACAGGTGGTTGGGAATGTGGAATGATCAGTACAACCCTTCTAGTGAGGCAGGGCCCAAAAAACCCCTGTGATCTCAGGATATCATTGCTGAGTACTCATTCTATTGTCCTTGGTGACACCATGGTTAAAGGGAATAGAACAAGAATGTCAGATCCATTCATTACAAAACATGTAAAATAAATCTACATGGACAGATTGTCTCACAAGGGACTTCTGAGTGTTTTCATACAGCTCGTATCCATACAGCTAAAATGTTAATTTATTGTTAACTGTGACTCTACAACTTTAAGCTTGAGTCTTGCAGCTCCACTATTATTTTTGCAGTTGAAAGGAACTTTTCAGAACCCAACAAAATAATTCAAGATCATTATTTTCTCTGTAATGTTTTCTTGCATCACCATGCTTTGTTAAAAATCTCATAAAAGAAGCAGTATTGTTGATATTCCAATCTGTTTACTTGTTCTTTTCTCCCTTAACTGTTGAGAATAATTGATGGGCAACTTTTAACCACAGGAAGATTCCATGGAATCTGATATTTACTCCAAAAGTAAGGCAGTTTTGCTTCACCACATTTGGGCATGAGAAAAAATCCTTACTCCATCTGTGCTGCAAAATCCAAGGACGTGTAAATTCTGTTTAGCTGCAGCTGGAAATGTGAATTAAAGTAAAAAGGACAATCTGTTCAATTTTATTCAGCTGGTTTTCTCGTGCAGCAATAACTCTCATTGTGTTTAATTTTATTGTATTAATGCCTGTTTGTACTGACTGTTGATGGAAATGGAATTCCAGTGGAACATTTAGTCACCAGATGATAATGTTTCATTTCAACAATTATCATCCAAGCTAAGTGCTTGTCAGGGATAACACCACCTTCTCAAATGTCCTTATTCCTAAAATCTCTGTGACTGGGAGTAGAGGGGAAGGGAGATTGTATGAGACTCAGCTCCTCAAGGACTCACTTTCACAGTGTAATGACGGAAATGGCACACTATATATAACAGTGGAAATTCAAACAAACCTTTGTGCTGGTATATTTGTTTGATAAATCAAGGAGTCCTGAGTTGTTTCATTTGTTGGAATATTTCCCTCTAAGAACCATATGAAAGAGTAACTATTATGACAGAATAAATGGTCACAGCATGCAATATAGGCTAAACTCCAGAAATCAAATAACAGCTTGTCTTCATTAAAAGTCTGTAATTAAGTACAAATATTAAGGCAAATTCATGAGAGAGGGAAAAAAAGGAAAACCAAAAAAACCCAAACAAAACCCACAACTAAAAGTACATCAACTATTTCAGATGACTGACTGCCCTGGCAGATTTCCTGCTTTTAGCATGAAAAAAATGCTTTTAAAATCATCTGTTGAGTATTAACAAAAATCATGAAGTGATCAATTCTTATTAAAGTTACTCAGGCAGCAAAAGAGACAGGAATTGCTTTCATATTCTATTATTAATCAATTATTTAATTATATAATTACATTAATATCATTCATCCAGTTCTGGATTCCCTCCACAGATTATTTCTCCTATGATCTACAAGCCTCTGCATATGTTGCAATGAGCTATGATTCACAGAAGAGATGATGCATTCACAAATCCAAAAACTAAGGCTTAACTTCATTTCTGTGTGGTGGTGGAAAGGGATATTTTGACATGCTCACAAGTTCAGCCAGCACTTTTTAGATAGTTTTAAGATTGGATATAGGTTTCTCACTGAGACTTGATCATATTGTCACCTCTACATGTCCATTTCAGCCACTGACTCTGAATGGAGAGAACACCAGAATAGTTTTTCTTTCCCTGTTTTTGCTGTTGGATAATGATATGAACTAAATCAGGCAGAGATGAATGGGTTCATGTACTTCCTTTGAATGCATCACGAAACACAGTCAAGGTCATATTGCAAAAATGGCATAGGAGTGTGTATATATATATATATATGTATAGGTATACATATATGATTGTATAGATTTTTCAAATGAAAAAGTAAACTTCTAATAATATTGTGTGTAGTGCCTTGTACTGTATTATTTTCCTGCCTCTCAGAGCAGATTGACATAAGAAAGAAGAATGCAGCAGTATTTACTCTGCCCGTGTAGCTACAGTTTCTGTCTGAACTCAGGGCAAGTCAGTTATGTTAGTGATAGGCCTGACAATATGAAACTTCTCCAGGTAATAGTTTCTGCCTACATTAGATTCCAGTTCTAAATCCATGGTAAACTCATCCTGGTTCTATTTTAAACTGGCTCCTTGGGAAAATATCTACATAAGTTGTAAATTCAACTTGTGTAAAATTCATCTATGAAGTGTTACATCCCATAAGTCACATTGCCTGCACTGTACCATTCAAAGTGTTCAGTAGTTCAGTGTATCCTGTTACCTAGCTTTTTTAAAATAACGGATATCTCCTTCACAGGCATAACACAGTTCCCAGAGTCACACCGAAAAGACCACTTACCTCACTTCATTTGCTATCTTGTCATGTCTGTACCCAAAACACATTTGCATTCCTTTAGGAAAATTTGATAATTCTGTTGAGTTCAACAAAAATGTTCCTTATATAACTGAGCCTTATGGTCAAAGGATGGTTCAGTTAGCAGGAGACACAGGAGATCACTTGTCCATCTTTCTGCTCACAGCAGAGTCAGCTAAGACCCTAACTTGCTTCAACCAGAAAACATAAACTTTCATATTTCACCTGCATGAGGAAGATAATGACCATGTCTTGACGGGTAAATTTAACAACGCCAGAGAATTTTAGCCATCACTAAGAAAAAGTGGAACAGGCTGGCCGACTCCACTCTTCTGAAGTCATTTTGCTTCCAAAAAACAGGCAGTTGCTTTCAAATTGCCTACTAGAAATGGTCTTCATCACATGCAAACTGTTGAACCTGGGAACAGGTTGTGAAAGGGCTTGTTGAGAATGAAAAAGCATTCTGGGGTTGTTTTAAGTATCTCAAAGCATAGACATAACCTTGCACAGTTGAACTGGTCAGCACGGAGGCAGCCAGTGTGTCACTCTCAATCTGCAGGGCCTGAATTCCAGAGCATTCAGATTTTTAATAGCTACAGAAAAGTCTGAAAAGCAAATTTCTGACTTTTGGCTCACCTTCTTCATGCAAATAAGAAAGGTATCAATTAACACCACAAAAATCAAATACCCAGCAAGGAATGCTGACCAGAAGGAAATGACAAGATCCAATTAAAATAATTGCATTTTTTTATCTCTGGCTAGACTGAAATGAGATGAATGGCAAGAATAACACCGAGAATAACACCATGAGGTCACAGTCACCTCATCCTGGATAAGATATCAAAGCACTTCTGAGGCACAGAGGGCTGCTTTATAGATCATCAATAATGCATTAGTCCATGCACTTTGTCAACGTATCTGCAGAGAGCCTGTAAAGTAGTTGAAGAAAATACTTTTTTTCTTAATTAGAAGCTTCATTGACAGTTGAATAAATTTAGGAGAGAGAACTAGATGTGAAATACTGGAGCTTTTTCAAAATGGTCTCTCCTAATTATCTATCTCTACATTTCCTATCTAGCACATGCTATTATTTATGAGAATTTTTTTTTAATAAGTTAGAGCCACTATTGGTGAAGATGATTCAGGCTTTGCTATTTCAGGTTTTGTATTTCCTATACCTGTATGTAGACAAGACCACCTAAAATATGTGGTTGTCTGGCTGCTAGGGAGTCGGATTTGACCATAATTAGGTCTCTTTCTTTACATAATTCAGAAATGTTTTTCAACCCACATCACTCCTAATTTTAAATAAAAAGAATGATTATAATTCCATGACTTTTTACATACTAACAAATCACCTCGCTTTTAAACTTCTTTGCAGAGAAATTTTTAAATAAAGTAAACCATTTATTCTTTGTTCAGTTTAATATCTTACAACACTTTTATGAAGACTATTGTTTCCACAACAGGTTCTCAACAGTTCTGCTTTCAGCTTTGTGTTACAAATAATAAAGTAATTTGAGTGAGACTAGATCACTCTTGTGATCTTTGATTCATGTCCTGGACAGGGCTGTTTAAATATATTTCAACTGCCTGTGACTTCATGCAATCAAGTCCCCTTCTGCGTTTTCCCACCTATCAACACAGGAGCACGTTGCTGTGCATTACAAGAAGAGGATGCAAAGACAGAGCCCTGCATGTGCACCAGCACTGCAGCAGAGAAACAGAATGTTCCTCAGCCAAAGGGTGCAGGCAGGAAGCCAAATTCAGTCTGTCTGCAGAGAAAGAGCTGAGAGCAAATAACCTGAGTGGCACATAAAGAGCTGCAGGGAGACTGTGAAAGACAGATAAGGCAAGTAGGAGAGAACCTTGGTTAGTGTCTGCAGTACACTACAGGAGGTGGTGTGGACAGCACAGCTTTGTGAGGTTTTGGACAAATGCAGAAGACTTGTGTGGCTAATGGAGGATGCCAAAGCCTTCTCAAGCCATCACCACACTTTTATGACAAAGGAAAAGTTAAATCCAGCAATCATTAGTGAACACTCTGGAAACAGAGGGACACATTGTTCAGTTGCACCACCACTGGTCTCTCCAGTGGTACCTGCATGTGTTAGTTCTCACATAAGATACAAATACAAGACCACAATTTACAGGAATAGACTAGACTAGACTAGACTAGACTAGACTAGACTAGAATAGAATAGAATAGAATAGAATAGAATAGAATAGAATAGAATAGAATAGAATAGAATAGAATAGAATAGAATAGAATTAGGATAGAATAGAATAAGCTATTTTATTTGGAAGGGGTCTACAGTGACCATCTAGTCCAACTGCCTGCCAATTCAAGGGTCACCAAAGTTAAAGCATGTTAAGGACATTGTCCAAATGCCTCTTGATCATGGGCTTGGGGCATCAATCACCTCAGTAGAGAGTCTGATTCACCGTTTGGCCACAGTTGTGGTAAAGAGATGTTCCCTAATGTCCAAGCTGAAACTTCACTGATGTAGCTTTGAGTTATTCTCATGCACCCAGTCACTGGATCCCAGGGAGGAGTGCTCAGCATCTCCTTCTCCCCTTCCCCTCCTCAGGAAGGTGTTAGAGAGCAATGAGGTCACATCTCAGTCTCCTCTTCTCTAAACTAGACAAACCTAGAGTGTTCAGCTGCTTGTCACAGGGCATGACAGTTGGTAAAATAGAAACGAAATTGGTAAGATAGCATGTGTGTCTATACATGTATAGAGAAAGATTGCATAAATATAGGCCAGTAAAACATTTTGTTAAACTTAAGCCCTTCTTATTGACTGCATTTTTCAACGAAAAGCTTTTTGCTCAATTATTCCTCTAGATACATTTATCTTTTCTTTCAAGAGAAGAAAATCAGATGTAAAATGAGAAATAATTGTCTTAGTCCGAACAAAAGGCAGAAAAGGCAGAAAAGGCAGACTGGGGAAATGTGAGGAGTTGTGTGATAATTCCTCTGACAGTTATGAGTGTTAGTTTAGATATTTTTGTAGCATATAAAAATTCTTCAAAATAGATTAAAATCTCAGTGATCTCACTTCTATTAGCTGTTCTCCCAACGTTTAAAGTGCTTCAGTGTGGAGGAGTTGTTGTAAATTCCATCTTCCAGGGACAGGTAATTGTTTAATTTTGATATTTCAAGCCCTCTTGCTTGCATGCAAAGAAGAAATTTGTAAATGAAAACTACAAGCTCTAAGTATAAGAACACAGATAAATTCCTTCTCAAAGCTTCTCTTTTATTATTTTATGATCAACTATTGAAAACATTTTTCTCTTAGATATCTGAAATATGTTGGCTTCCTGATGTGATAAATAGGTCTTGTAGGCAAACTACTACACTGAGACTTATCATATGTCTGCCTTTCTCCAAGTTTTCATAATATGGAGGGAAGCAAAATAAAGATAAATTTCTTATTTTCAATTTTTCACATTTTTGTGCAACCGGTTTCTCTCCATTTTAGAACTCTTTGTTTTGGTTTTTTTCCCTTACAAACTGAGCTGATGCTCTGTTTCAACAATGAAAGCTCAAGTATTGAATGCAGTAAGCAATTTACCCTTTCCTCTCTACAGAGGGTCTGTCAAGGTCATTACTGAGGCATCTGAGGAAACTGTAGTTAACTTCAGAGCAGGGAAATAGAGCTGTTTATTCTTTGTCTGCTCTGTGATGTGATCTTGCTGTGCTTTATTGACTTCAGTGACTGTAGAGATGAGCCTTTTACAGAGACACAGCAGGTTTGTAGACAGCAGTAGCAATATGCTTTTCCTATCCTGAGCACACAATTTAAAGATTAATGAACACAACCTCTAATACTATTTCTAGTTATTATCAGACAAAAAGAACTGGAAAAGCAATCTCTTAACAAATATGCTCATATGTGTTTATTTTTGAGAGGTGAAATGGTCTTCACCACCCCACAGAATGGACAAAACTGATTTTAAACTCATATGGTTATCATAACAGAGCAAATGGTGTTCTGGCCCAATCTAGTGAAAATAATTAATCATTTGACAAAAAGTAACTCTGGAAAATCCCAATCAATAAAATAACTTTTTTTTTAACTGAAAATGAGTAAAAAATACACAAGAATATTAAAGAATAGACAAGTTTGATGAAAATAGTTCCTGTTCCTGAACTGTCCATTTTGTTCCTGACTGTTTCATACTGTACCTGAACCTTTTATAATTCCAAGCTAAAGCACTCAATAAGTCCAACAGAACACTTTCACTCAGACATCTTTTTCTTCCTCTCTCTTTCCCTTTCTATCTAATTGGAATAATAAGTGTGCCACTGAGCCATGCATGCAATTAAGTGCTTAATGATAACCTGGCTTTTAGAATAATTTTATCACTGCTTTTACCTTTGCTATTTAGAAAGTTCTTTCTTCATTTTACAGGCTAGACTGCACTTTACAGCTAATTGACATAATATTTTGCAGCATACTCTTTTCATATGGAAAATTGTGGCATATATTTTCATAAGTCTGGTCTTTTTCTTTGTGTGTTTTGTTTAACAGATATGTCAGATCAAGAACAAAACATGACATTGACATGAGAATAGGGATTCATTCTGGATCAGTTCTGTGTGGAGTGCTGGGCCTGAGAAAGTGGCAGTTTGATGTCTGGTCATGGGACGTGGATATTGCAAACAAACTCGAGTCGGGTGGAATTCCTGGGTAAGGCAAAGTGTATTTCCCACAGTCAGAAAACATTGCCAGCACATTACACTGTTAACCTTGCCAAGAGATTAACTGTCTTATGTCGTTTCATCAACTATGACCTTTTTTTTTTTGCTATATTGCAGTTGGCAAGGATTAGTGAGGCTATAGCCAAAAAAGGTAGAAATGGTCAGCTTGAAGAGCCATTAGAAAAGACAAGACAAAAATCTTTTTTTTCTTTTTCAGCCTTGATTTTCTGGAACAGATCAATTTTTGTTTTCAGCCTGCATAGTCCTCAGAAGCAACCCAAATTTCCCAGTTAGGTGTTGACTATTCATGAGATTTTCCAGGCTTCATTGTCTCACCTTTTTCATTCAAATGTTACTATGAGGGACAAAGCTATAATTTGTTTTATTTCATAGTGCACAAAATGTGGGAAGAATTATGTGTTCATAGGTCAATATGCTAATAATAAGTTGTTATGAACAGCAGGCTTTCTAGGAAGTCTTTCAAATAATTTGATGCTTTAGTAGATGGTTTGAGATATTTATCTTAACCTGTCTATATGTAAAAATGTATGGTTGTCCACCAAAAAAAACCCTGGCTTTTTTCTGTGTCTGAGTGTCTGATGTGGCTGATTCACCTGAAAGTTGCATATTACTTCTGCCTGATATGGCATATATATTCTGCTAGTTTGGAAGATATAAATCCTAAACTTGAACTAACAGTAGTGATTGCAGGAATCTTCTGTTCACTTTCAGTTCCACCTGCCATTGATGAAAGATGTAGAAAAGATCACCTAGACAATTCCAATTTTAGCCATAGAATCTAGAAGCAATAGCAGCAGACATCTTTATGTGGAAAAAAGTCTAAGTGGTGCTGTCACCTTGAATGATAGAGATTTTAAGTGATCAAAACTGAGTCATGTGCTGTCCTCCTTACACACACATCAGGATCTGTCAGAGCTGTCATGTTCCCAGGAAACTGGAAGGAAACTTGCTTCATATGTTGCAAATGCAGGCCCCTTCCACAGTTCTACATAGTAAACCTTTATTCTAATACATATTCTTGGAATTAGCAGAAAATTAAATTCTGCATGCTCTGAGAACAATTTCTGTACTCTGCATAGGTCACTCGTATAAAATTTAAGAGAAAATTTTCATTGCCTGCTGCTTACCCCACGCAATAGCCCCAGGTGACTGTGAGGACTCTTTGTTCACATGAGCAAATTGGTCATCTAAGTTTCACCATCCACACCTTCGAAAAGTGGAGTCTATTGCTGCTAATGCGTGCAAGTCATATGGCTATTAATGAATAACCCAGAAAATGCACAGCCTTGCTGTGCATAAAAAGCCTAGCAGGTTTTCAGTCTGTCAGAGCAGAGTGATTTCCTGGATATCAGTGTGCCAGCAGAACAAAGCCTGTATGTGACTGCAATGAACCAAGTCCCTCAGAATAGTGATTTACATCAGAGCTTCCTAGTGTGCAGGGCAGATTTAATAGAGCAGTTAAGCTCATTTCAGCCTCTCCTTCCTTCTCCCTGCCACCAGCATTCAAATCCCCTACTTGTTGTACTACCGAGGTCATTCCCATTCCTAGAGCAGCTCCACGGAAAGCTGCCCTGGGGTCATGAGCAGTCCTGCTCTCACGGTGTAAAACAAGAGCAAAGATGAACTGCAGCATTTTCCTGAGGGCATAGTGGAGAGGCAGCTGAGGATGGGAAACATCCTTTCACCCAGTCTGAGAGCAGGAAAGAAGGGCTCAGCTCTTCCCCTCAATGCCTACGTGTCCCCCTGAGTGCCCACGAGCCTGGGTGAGGCAGGCAGAGATTGCACCTGGCAGGAGGAGCATCAGCCAACAGCACAACTGCTGTGGGAGAAGGCGGTTAGGAGCACCGAGAAAAAAAATGGTAATTTCTGGTTTTCTGAGAGTAAAAAATGTGTCCACAACACCTGCAAAGGAAACCTTGTAAGACTGTTATTTCAGTGACCATCTTCTACCAGGATCCCATTTTCTAATAGTCTTTAGTTAGTGTATGTAGGTATTAATCTCCAGTACTGACTTGCATAAATCCTAGGTAATAATTAATTTTCAATGATGTCTCAATGGCAGGTATCATTTAACACTGTAGGCCTGATATGCTTTCAAGAGTAGGTCAGGAAATACTTTTTTACTTCATTACTCAGGTTCCCAATGTACTGTATTTGTATAAAATTAAAAGATATCTCTCCGCATTTTAAGTTTTTTTTAAGCAAGCAGTACAAAAGGTGAAGCCAGAAAATACTTAAAATCTGCCAACTATTTATTAATATTTGGCCCATTTAAGGACATTACATCAATAGCTATGTCCATACTATTCTTAAAGCTGTTCATATCCTCGTAATAGCCATATTTCATGGCTTTATTACTCAACCTTCCTAAATATTAGTTGAATCTAAAGAGAGAGAGTCGTGTCGGCAACTAGTGTATCACTTTCTCTTTGTTTTTTTTTTGGGGGGGGGCGGTTTTTTTGTTTTGGTTTGGTTTGGTTTTGGTTTTGGTTTTGGTTTTCCTTTTGTTTTAGGTTAGTGCTTAAATAAATTTAGCATGTTTGGATTTCTTAGAGCTAGGAAATGCATCTCTTTCTGAGAGGTCACATGCTTTGGTGTTTAAGTCCAGGCCAAAAGTTGATTATACTTGATAAATATTTTTACTGGGTTTTATCCTGAGTTTTGCTATTTTTCACTACAAAATACTACCAATCTCTGCAATCATTATAACAGTATGAGTTTAGAAAGAGAAAGTTGTACAAAACCTGGGAAGAAGCAGGAAAGTTGAGATAGCTTAAAAATGGCTAGGATACAAATTTTTGATTTTTAATTAGATATTGATATTTAATGCTCCACATGGGCAGTTTGTGACAAGTTCTGATTCTCCTGGGCACTTCACACTGCTTAAATACAACCAGCATTTTATTTTCTAGCAATTCATATACATCATATATGTCCTTATAGTCTTTTATTCCATCAAAATATTATGATTCAATTCTGTATTGTCATCCTTTGAGTTGCAGAAGGAAGGTCCCAAGGGGCATACTAGGGCCATTTCCTTCACAGGAGGAAGCCAAATTGTGGTGCCTGAGAAAAGCAACTTAGCAAGTGTCATCAAGAAAGGATCAAGAATTTTAGCTCACTCTGAATACTAGGAATCTGTATGCAAGTCTGTCTTTCAGAAAGTTACATGCATCCAAAGTTTAAAAAATTAGCTGTTTGAAACAGTCACTACAACTATTTTCTTGGGTTAGATAAATGCCTAATGAACAACTCTTACTGCGTTCATGATGCTGCATTGCACAGTACAGCAGAGCTGACCGTGTTGATGTGTTCTAGAGGTGTCTGCAATTTTCCTACATGCAGGAACTTGAAGATTCCTTAAAAATAGTTTATCTGGAAGACATCCAAATTCCTATTATAGTCTTGCAAAATTTGAGCTCTTTTGCGTGTAATACCTTAAATTCAACTTTACTTTGGCCAAACTTATTGAACTCATTGCTTAGTCTTAATAGAAATCATTACATAGCTTGCCTTTGCATAGTTCCCCTATTACCCTAATTCACTTCAGGTGCAGTGAAGGCTCAGACCACTAATTTCAAATGTTTAAGCTACCTCATGAAGCTGAAGGAAATTAAAGACCTTCATGTAAACTGCTCTAATGCCTACCATTTATTTTTCCCTCAACATACTTCCCTGAAGTACAATTTTCTTTCACTCAGAATAGCATTTTACTCAGGAAGGTCTCCCATTAAACTATTAACTATGAGCAAAGGTATCAGATGTGAATGTCAAAGCTTTTTTCCTGTGGAAGGACTTGTGCATTAATGCCATCCTATTGATGTAAACTTGTCTTGAGATTACTTGACCACAAATAAAGCTCATGTTTAAATGCACTATTTAATTTTCATTTTTTGCAATAGAAAACCTTTTATTTATCCATGATGTTAAACAACATACAGAGTTCAAAACCTCCTTCTAACCTATGTATAGTAGAGTGCAAGCAGTATTTGCTACTACTTATTTCACTTATGCAGGAGGATTCACATCTCCAAAGCCACTCTGGACTGCCTGAATGGGGATTATAAAGTTGAAGAAGGGCATGGCAAAGAGCGCAATGAATTCCTGAGGAAGCATAACATTGAGACTTATTTAATTAAACAACCTGAGGAGAGTCTGTTGACTTTACCTGAAGATATTGTGAAAGAGGCTGTCAGCTCCTCTGACAGGAGAAACAGTGGAGCTACGTTTACTGAAGGATCCTGGAGCCCTGAACTTCCATTTGATAACATAGTGGGAAAACAAAACGTAAGTCAAACTTCCTTTAATGTCATTGGGATGAATGCATGATTGAGTGCACTTCAATAATGGAGGCCTCAGAGGAGACAAATTCATCTTTAACCTTTATTCTAACATGTACTGTAACAGCAGAGGATTGAACAAATTATTTCAAGGCAGAAAAAATCATGTATCTAAACTGGGAAAATGCCAGTGAAACAGAGATTTTGGGTTCATTGTTTTTTTTTTCTTTTTTCCAACTGAAATCAAATACTGCATGGCTTAGTTTTAATTTAACCACTCCATGAAGAAGTAATTAAAAATAAATCTAATGTTACTAAACTAGCTGGAACATTCTAGTCAGAGTACATATCTCATTGCATAGCTTCACTGTAGAGCCATCAAATTAAAGGGATGAGGGAAAGGACATTTTGCCAGAGGAAAAAGCCTAAAGTAATTTATTGATATTTGAGGAAAGGAGAAAAAAAATAAAGCATCTTGTGAAATCAGGTTCTTAATTTCTCACTTTTTTAACAAAAAAAATTAAAAACTCATACTCTAAGATATAATTAAGGTCGACTAGAAGATGAGTTAGATTCTAAAGACATCTACAGCTCAATAGAAATATGAGATAATAGCAACTTCTCCTGACCAGATGTTTTCCCAAAAGAACTGCATGGCAGATTGCCAGCAACCTGGGAACCAACAATTCTTGTATGGTAAAAAAAAGCGTTTTGTGAAGTCTGCTTGTTTAGAGGAATTAAAGATAGAAAGGTTAAAATGCCCTCAGACTCCGCTCTTCTCACTGCACTTGAAAGATGGATGAGTCTTTATGAAGCACGGTCAGCTGAAGTTTTCTTTCATTTTCTTTGGGGGATCTGTAATGACATGATATCCTTTCTTCTGCTGCACATCCTTATTCCTACTTGTCTGAACTGTCTGTTGAACCTTAAGCATTGTTGTGTGGAGGTCTTACTTTTGTCAACCGTCTTCTGCTTCTTACAAATGTGCTCAGGAGTGATAAAATTTCACAATCAATCAGCCCACAGCAGTGTCTTCATCTCTTCAAACTGAATTTGAGCATGGCACAGTTTGCTGTTATATAAAACACCTGCTCTATACATGCTCTGTACATCTCTGTATCTGCATGTTCACTGCCTTACAATATTCTCTGTATTTTGTTGACCTGTCTCTATATTGTCATTTCATTGGGACTAGAGATATGGGTGCATGCTGCTGTGAATATCTTCTGATGTTTCTCTGTTTCTTTCCCTTTAAGATATGCCAATTTCTGTAGTCCAAAAAAATGTGTGCAGAATAGCTCTTGTTTTGTTGGTCATTTTCTCAGCTAAACATGACCTTGATGCTGACAAAGAACAAACTAAAGGATTAGTGGGTTTATTCAATTATTGATCAACTCTGCCCAGTACTAGTAAAAAGGCCCTGAAAGTAATTGAAATAGGCATAGCTTAACAGTTCTTTAGAAACATTTTTTTTTCTTGTGGCAACAAACAATCTACTTTTAGAACAGTTTCTCATGTTTTTTTTAAAGAATTTGAAGTGGTGTTGGGAAAAGCTGTAATTTTATATTACACAGTTTTACAAATAAGCCTTTCAGTGGAGACAAGATTTTAAAAATCTGCTGTTCCACATATGATTCAATTATTATGTAATTTTTAATTTACAGTTGAGACAATAGGCAGTATTGCTCATAAATAATGCATTTTAGCTAAAAAATTCAGATGATAGATTTAAATTATACTAGGATGTAGTAGCTTTTTCCAGAGGTGTGTCAGTCTTGGACAGAATAAGCATTTAATAACACTAATTAAGCAGCTTAAAGGTCACTGCCAGCAGCAGGCTTTGAGAATTGTAGTAGCAGCAATCCAGCAATGAATCACTCTGCATGTTTGAATATTCGCCAATAGAATTTAAATTATTTCTTTACCCAATATAAATTATAACAAAATTTGAGCAACTGATCACGTGTCTTACTTTAGTTATGTTAGGAACCATGTGAAAAGAAATCTCTGGGGTGTTCTTAAGCCAAACTCAGATTTATCCCAATCCATACCCATTACCTCAAACTTGTGTTTTATGAGCAGCTTGAATCAGTGAATTATAGATGTGTTTATGTGAGTAAGAAACAAATAACCACTTTTTATGTAGGCAGTCACAGATATTAGCAAAAACTACACCTGTCTACACCCCAGTTATCACAATGTGCCCTTGCTCTGATTGTGAGGTAAGCCAAGGGTGAAAGTTTTTGTCTGAAATTCAGACATGCCCAATATAAACTGAGGTTTTTGTTATTGAAACAAGTGTCTGGGCTTCTTTCTTAAAGCAAAGAAAATTGGATAGAAGTTATTTTACTTCAAGAGAGTAAACTCCTCCTCCTCTGGAATGAATTAATGGCTGTTTAAGTTGGATTTCTTCCATATACCTTACAAAAGGAGAAGCTGAAAACATGGTCACTGTATGTGCTGGTGGAGGCACCTGGTGGGCCTGTCAGGATGTGAATTAGGAAAAACAGCATATTAAAATGTCATGTCTTCTATAGGAGTATCTTAGTAGTGATTGCAGTGAAGCTTAACAGTGTGCACAGAAATTGCTCTAAATTACACTGCCCAGATGATAGACAAGTCTAAAAGGGTATAATTCAGTTCAAACCCAAGGTACCTGTGTGTTACAGCTACCCCATTGTTATTGCTGTTATTTCTATGCTAAGTTACCCCAGCACACCCCAGCTGGTCCTCACCACTGACCAGTGGCACATGGTGTCCCTGTCCCTTGTGCCATGTCTCCTGGCTCCTGACTGTTGTCCAGGTCCCTAAGGCATCTCTGCTGACCACAGCTACAGAGGATTGGGCAACTGGAAGTATCTGGAGCGTGTATTGGAAGAAATAGAAGTTTAGACACTCAGCGTGTAGACACCAAACTTGTAGACACCTTCATTTAGGTGTCTTCCACTTGAACTAAATTCTATCTGCAACCTGTCTTTTTAAGCATATGACCTTTTATTTTCCTATTTCCTTCCAAAACCTGATACTCACAGTATGAAAAAAATAATATGAAACCTTCTAAAGATTTTCTAAATGGCACAGATTAAAACTATCCCTTCTTGTTGGGAGCAGGATGCTTGGACTTTTTGCAGGAAAACTTCCCAGGAAGTAAAATCTAATCTATGCTACCTTTTAAAGTCTCTCTAAAATGTGTGTAAAGTTGGACTTTTATTATTTGTTTGCTTTCATTCATCTTCTTACAGTTTCAGATGCAAGTTTGTCTAGGCTTTTTTTTTCTTTTTTTCTTTTATTCTTTTTTTTTTTTAACAGAACTTTGTTCCTGTGTGATAAATGGTTATTGTCAGCATCAGAAAATTTCAAAAGCCCATTGTAGAATTCACAACTTTGTCTACCATAGAGCTGCTCACAAAAGTGTAGGAGAGATAATAGGAAGAATCAATATTTCTTTGTGTTTGCATAAAGAAGTCTTAAAAGATGCAGAGCAAAGAAGGGGATGAGAGATAAAATGTGGTTAGAACTTATTCTTGAGACAATAATTTGCATGATGTTTTTTCATTGTTTTTATTTCTAAATCCAAGGAAGCAGTTTTCTTAAGCCTGCACATGTATGCAAAGAGGGAAAACAATGAAGCACAAATATGAATTTCCTTGTTATATTGTGAATATAAATGCAAATTCAGAGTCTATTTTTGCAAAATACTACAGGCACCATGGCTATAGTGGTGATATTATGTCATGCTCATCTACCATGATTTGTAAAACACTTCATACATTCAGCAAGGATACAAGCTTTCATACACAGATTAAAATAGAATTTTAACCAAAATATAGTGCTTACTAGGATGAACTGAGATTATTTTCCTCATATAAATAAAACAAAATGCTCATCAAAAACATTAGGGACATTCTCCACCCTCGTTTCCAGTGCAGAAGCAGAAATACAAGGTAATTCTAAGGAATCAATTTACACACCACCATCTGATGTGATCTTATCCTTTAACAGGGACTTCAGACACACTCATGCCCTTTCAGCCACCAAAAACTGATAAAAGCTTTTCTTTCTAGCTCAGTTTAAAAGAGAAAGGAGTACTTAAATTAAAATAATGTCACAGTGTGTAATAGTATAGCATTTATCCACTTGACTTGATTGTTTTCTCCAAGGCTAAGGTATGAATTCAGACATATCTGAAACCTGAGCATGAGAAAAGTTTCTTTTACTGTTTTTTCTCCTAATGTTGGTGATACTGATTTACAGTGACAGAAGAAGGGAAGATTCAAGCAGTGTCTTCCCAAACCTACTCTACTGAAGTCCTTTTTCTACTAAACAAACAGGAAACTGCTTTTCACTTAAACAGAGAGATTTCAATCCTGGCATAATTTTCTGCCTGTATTTTGGGATCTTAAATTACTGATAATAAGGTGGAAAATGAAATGCTATCTGTGACTACGGAATCCATGGACTTGATTTTAGGATTGTAAGGAAAGTTGTCACCTGGGCTTTGGCAGTGGGTACCTGAGACCCTTCCTATCCCTTCCTCTGTTTTAATGTGCTGTCCAAGATTCATTAGAATATGTTTGTTGACTCTAGTTTGAATATCAACAAGGGAAACCTCCTTATAGAATTTGCCCAATGTAATCCTGTGATAAAAAAGAATTGGCTTTCCAGGGGAATCTGGTGCCAAAACATCCTAAGCTCCTGTTTCAACAATGCCCAATAGGAGATAGAGCTGAAGGTCTTTTCAGGAAGGACCTATGGAATAACATTTCTCAGGCAGAATTTTATTTCCCACCCATAATAATGCTGAAATGTCTTATGCTATGATGTATGAAGTTTCACATCCTTTCCATTCATTAACATTTCTTAACCCTTGGAAATATTACAGTAGTAGAGTTTATTTTCCCATTCAAGTGGAAAAGAGCTGCTTCACTGTGGTTTTTGTCATGAAATGGCACCATGAAATGGGAATGAGTTATTCTCTTTATGAAAGCACATTAACTCTTTGCTGAGGATGAAACACTCCTCATACTATATCTGCTAGATTTCCTTTGTGAAGCAAAAGTATTTTTATTTTTTCCTTTGATTAGTCATTGAAATACCAAAGGAATAAAGCATTTGAGATGGTACTTTAAATAATAATATGAATTACAGTTAAATTAAATCACATAGCCTAACTGTAATCTAGATTGGCTGAAATATACCAGTAGTGAAGAAGAACATATTATCTGAAAACCCATGCTGAAGTAATCAGAAATGTCACCTTCTTCACTCCTGACTAAATGATCTGTTCCTCAACTACACACATCCAGTAACTTTGAGATAAGAAAACTTCATTACTCCTTTTTTGTGAGTTTTGTTTTATATGGCTTCCATTCTTATTAAAACACACCATTAAGTCAGATACCCTGCTGTGATTTTGGTGTGTGTACTCCCCTCATGCATGCTTTAATAACTAAATATCAGATTTGGAAAGGGGAATATAGTCCTAATGCTCAGTGCAGCAAAAAACTTTCTAGCCTGTAAAAAAGAAGGCATTGAAACGCTCCCCTTAATGTACTGTATGTGTCTAGAGGAACAGACTTATTATTTTACACTTTTATAGATTTCATTGAATTAATTGCATGGAATGCTGTAACGGTTTGCAATGCAACATGAACTAAAACATTGCATTTTTAACCCAAGGGGACCAGCAGGTTTATTCTGTTTGCATGTGCTTTCCCCTAGACTCTGGCTGCCCTAACAAGAAATTCAATAAATCTGCTTCCAAACCATCTTGCACAAGCTTTGCATGTCCAGTCTGGGCCTGAGGAAATTAACAAGCGAATAGAGCACACCATCGACTTACGGAGTGGCGATAAATTGAGAAGAGAGCATATCAAGCCTTTTTCACTGATGTTTAAAGACTCCAGCCTGGAGCATAAGGTAGCTGGGGCTTGGTAGCTGCATTATTCACAATTCAAATTGTAATAAATGTTCACTGAAGTAGAGAAGCTGTAGGTTCTGGCTTGTGTTGTTTTTTTCTTGCTTTGTTTTTCTTTTTCATTTGGTTTCAGTTTTCAGAAGGCGGGGCTGAGCTAGAGTTCATAATACACAGTGATACGATGCAGGTGTTATAATGCTGAAAAGATCGAATTTCATTGTTGGAAGATATGTACAGTGAGCAAACTCAGTTTCTGAAAACAACAACCACTGGCTGGGTTGAACTTAGTATCGAGTACAAGCAGTTTTTTGTCAGATGACAGGTTACTTTGGCACTAGCAAAGATTGAGCATATGAATACATTGACATTTCTATTCAAGAAATATATATCTACATTTATATAGATATGCTCCTTCCATTTAGTCATAGAATCCCTCTGATGTCCTCTATGCAGCTGCAATATTTATTTCAAGTCAACAGTAATTTTTCAACTCTGTTTTAAACATCCTTCTTAAAAAACATGTTCCTGAGAGCTAAATATGGTTCGTGTCTTTGTTGCTTCTCAACAGCAATATGACCTCATTAACTTCTCTTTCAGCCTACATCCAGATGTAAGTTATAAGTTTTAAAAGATAAGGTAATCGGAGAACACTCCTTGAAAGCTGATGGCATGGGGTGAGGTTGCCCAGATCTCAAATAATTTCATTGACTTTCATTGATAATTTCATATACTATGACAGTGCAGCAACAGCAGGTCTGAAATACTATGTGCACTTGACTGAAAGGAAATAAAAATAATGGGGAATTGGAAGCATGGAGGTTCACTTCTCCATCATCACTCTAACCTCCACTGGAAAACAGACATTTTTACTTGATTTATGAGAAACTAGTCCTCAGGAAGGCTGAGAGCTTTATCAAGACAACTGGAAAAGACAAATTCTGCTTGAAGTATATCTAAGCCCTTATTGCATTGGTAGTCTTGTAGAAGAAACTATAAATGTTTGTTAAAACAAAAATAGAAGATTGCATTTCCCCATGAGGATATTTACACTGAGACACAAGGTAGAACCCCCAAAAACAAATTATCCACAAAAAATTATCTGCTGAAAAGGAAGATATGAAGATATTTCTTTCAGTGCAAAGCTGGCAGGGACCCAGAGGGAGCGAAATTCAAGATCTCTGATATGACATGAATTAGTAAATAAAGTCCCAAAAGTCATGAATAATCTTTAATCTTTTCAAGACACAAGATAAAAAATTATGGTGAAAGAATCTGAAAGTTTTTGTTTAAAGGAGGAAACAGCCTGGTCACAAACTTGATGGATGAGCAAACTTGTCAGTGGTTCACCTTGCCTTACTATGCTATTTAATCACACAAGGCCTGAGCACAAGCTGGTGTAAAGGGGCACTGCCCAGAATCAGATCCCATATCCAGAATATAAATTTTCTTACTATTTTATATTTCATGATTGTAAGCCACAAAGAAACAACTATAAGGGAAGTGTAGAATTCAATTTAAATGCAATTTAAAGAACTAAAAGAAGATCCATGCCCTAATCCATCACATTACATAAGCAAGATTTAAAATATTAATAAAGTTTTTAATTGCATATGAATGCAAAAAAGTCTATTTAAAAGTTAATGGTTTAGCAGATTTGATACAGTCTCTTCCCAGTAGGACATTTTCAATATAGAATTGGGCTGCAGTGTTTGGAGAATTGCACTTTCATTCAATAGTTCCTTAGGTGTTACTCCCAACCAGTAGGCACAGGCAATAGAAACATAAAATCTGTTCAGCAAAGTTGACTGAGTCTACTTTCTGTTCCAGAAATTAATCTGATTATTCATATTAGGAAGGAGTAAAGTTTAAAAAAATATCACCACTGCTTTATTTGCTCTGGCACATCCACCCCCAACAGCTGGACAGCCTCTGGTCAGCAACCTCCTTGCTCTGTTCAGGGCACTGGGACACCACGAGTGTGCTCAGATAGTGATGGGGAATGTACCAGGATACAAAGGAATGATGTGGATTAAGGGAAGATGAATCATAGTGTCCTCTTTGTTGTAGACAGGAGCAATTGTCTTGTGGGACAGCATGGGAAATGTCCCTTCCCTCCTGCATGCCTGTACAGTAATTACCGGTCTGTCCTTAAAACCTTAGTGTTCAACCATAGGTTACAGGAAGTCATGGAAAAAGTAATATTTGAATAATTTTACTGCAGATAGCAGCTATTTCCTCCATTCTGTCTTGTTACTACCACTTTATCCTTTCTTCCCATCCATTTGGGAAACTCACCAAACTCAGGTTTAGAGTATCACAAAGCTCTTTCAGCAGCCTTTTCCCTCTGGTCCCCCCACCCCTAACCTTTCAGTCGGGACTTAAGATTTTTTTCCTAGCCATTAACATTTTGGTACTGCTTACATGACCTTCTACACCAACACCTTGACTGCTCCCCACGGTGTGGCAGAGTCAACAGTGTCTGTGGGCATCCCCTCTCCCACTGCTGCACCCCTTGGCTGACATTCACCTTCTGCTCAGCACGATGGCAGCTTCAAGCCAGAGGGAGCTCTGAAGCAAAGTAACCTCCCCCATATAAAATCCTGTGCCCTCTCATTTAGCCATCACACTTTCAGGTAGCACTGGCATCTGCTAAATACTCATTTCTGTAATCTGTTAGTGCCTCTCACCCCAGTCTTTACACTTTAGAGGAGACAGAAAAACCAGCAACCATAGCTGAGATCCTGGCAAAGAAGTGTTACCTTTACCTTGTTCACTGAGAATTGTATTAATGTTCTGCACTTCAATTGACAGAAAAGTAAGTACCCACATAAAAAATAAACTATATTTCTTCCTCTTGCATTAGTAACAGGACTACCATGATGCAGGATCATGGGGTGTCATGAATGGATCTGAAATGTTATACTGGACTTCTGTTTGAACTGTCTGGGTCGGTTTGAATTTTTTCACTATAAAGCAATTCCAGATATTGGATTTACACTAGCTATGCAATTTCTGGTTTTCTTCCTTTAAGACTTCAAAAAGTTTAAAAAAAACCTTAAACCATTCTCAAATCAACAAGCACAAAACTGCCATGGAGCTAAAACAGATCCTGGTTTACACTGGTTTAGAAAACTGCTATGTCTCTGTAGTTTAAGCCACTGGAACATCTTGCCATTCTTATCTCATTGCTCTTTGTCCTTCTATGGTGATACATGTGTATCCCACAGTAAGCAGTAGCAGTTACATTAGAGAATGGGTTATCTCTCTGAGGCATTATGTATATTTCCATATGAATTCTGCAATACTTCGTTTTTCATAGGATTTGTACAGGACCCCATCTGGTATATTTTATAGATTCTTTACCAAAATGGACTAGTCATTACTAACCTGTGTTTCACTCATTTTGTGTTACACTGAATTTTGCTAGAGGTTTTTTTCACAAATAGCATGTAGGCAGATAGAACAACTCATCACATGAAAGTAATTCTGATAGTAGCATGAAAAGGTACTAACATTTCCAAATATATATAATAATTCATAGGAAAATCTGATACTACTTCAGATTATTCCAATAATTGAAATATATCAGCATGATGATCTCCCTAAATATCAGCAACTTGAAGATATCCATACCATATACTTTCATACAAGGTAAAGCACAGACACAGGACAGGGAATTTTACATGCTGGTAGGGATTTATTAAAGGAAGTTTCCAATGTAAAGATTTGTATAAAGATATTTATCTGTATATTTGTACTTGGATTAGAAAACAGATTGGGCTTAGACATGAAACATTTACGAATTTTCTGTGAGGTGAACACACTGGAAATATCAAAAGAGCTTTGAATTTCAAAGTACATATTTTTTTAGTTCAAATATTAGACCAAAATATCTGAGTTTCTCTCTTTTAAAATTTCTGACTGGTAAGATAAATAGAAATTACATGAGTAGGAAAATAATTTTGCTCTTCCTGTTTGCTGTATCTCAGCAGACATGCATCACCTCCTTCCTTCAACTCAGAAACTTCCACTTGCAAGGAGGTTTGCAAGAGACACTGGGCAAACTCTGTGCCTGTTCAGAATCTTTTCTGTCATTGGTCAGCAACAGAATCTCCGTCTACTCTTTGGTCTTCTCAGGAGTTCATTTCCTCTCCCGTCTTAGACTTCTTGAAACTTATTCTTCCGTCCCTCTCCTGCATTGCAGAAACTTTTCCAACATTACTCTGATGAAGAAAAAACCTTGTCTCCCTTTTCATCTATAAGGTCCTATCTGAATCAAAGAGCAGCAGTGAGGATAAGACCAAAAACCTGCCTCCCCAGTGCACAAACATTTTCTTTAGGGGAACATGTGAAGCCTTTTACACTACTGGTGCTCCCCTTCCAAAGAGGCTTTGGAAAAGAGAGGTGAGGAGTAAGCAGCATTACTCAACAGAAGAAACCAGAAGAAACCTTTCTCAGTTTCAGCCAGCAGGCTGGGCAAGCACATGGATAAACTCTTCCCTCCCAACAGTGCAGGCAAATGGCCCAAGCCCCATGGGAGCCTTCACTGTGCCCTGAGCAAGTCAAGGTGGCTCTGTGGGATGCTGCAGTGAAGGTTTGCACTGCAGACAAGGTCACATCACAATTCTTCCTAGCACTCTACACAGCTCACATTGGGTAAAAGCCTCCCCATGCTTTTTGAAGGGCCTTGAGGCTTAGTCAGTCCTTCAATTATTTCTCCAAGTCATTAAGGGGTAGACTGCTACAGAATTTCTGCGTTTATCATTTATGTCAGTGCTGCCAAGGGATGTCAACAATTCCTCATCACAATGTTGTTACTGATTAGAACGCAGCATCCATCCTTTTGACATAATCCTCAACACAGCAGGCCATTCTATGTTTGTGTTTCATTCATCTAGTTTGCCTTAATTTCCCTATGGAACAGTTGGGATTTCATGTTATATTTTAAGGAACATACTTTTCTTTTTCCCTATTTGAAAAAAGCCCTATATTTATGCAGACTGATGCAGTTCTGTTTTCTTGCATATGAAATCAGGGTCAGTGCCTCTGGGGTTCCAGCAGCAAAATGAAGTGGAATTGCCTGTGACCACTATTAAAAATAATGCCAAAGTGATACTGCCAACAGCAGATACAAGGAGGGGGAGAGTCAAAATGAGGGACACCAACAAATGAACCCCCTCTCTTAGTCATGACAAATGGGAGCAGGGAAGTGAGAAACCTTTTTTTCCATCTGAGAGCTTGAGACTGTTTTGACCAGATGTTTATAGCTGAGATGATGTCTCAACCAAAGGTCCATGTAGGGAAAATACTCCAAATCTAGCTAGGATCTCCCTTCAAGACCAAATTAGCTATGAAATCCAGTTTGTAGCTGGACTCTCTGCATGTATGCTCTTGACACATTTGTTTGTAATTTTTTTATGTTATAATGCTTTCTAGCAATTTATAACAGCGGTTTTCCCTATTTCCAAATTTCTTGAGAGGGATTCTGGTATCTGATATTGCTTTGACTCATAACCTTTTTTGCAACCCCTTTACAACTGCAAAAGTTTAAACAAAATGAAGTTATTGTTCAAAGGAAGAAAAATGACTGGGGTAAACCTTTGCAGGATTTCTTATAAGACAAAGAAACATTGGTGGCATTCACAAAGGATATAGAGAATTACAAAAAAATATTCCTATAGACTAATCTTCATCTGCTGTAAACAGCTGCAGTTTAATTGAATTAGCAGTGATAAAGAACAGCTGAGGACTTGGTTAATATTTCCACTTTAACTGATCCACTGTGGTCCATTGATGTGTCTGTTGCTCCTTTTCTTGGTAATTCCCATATAAGAAGAACCTGATAGCATTCTCAGTTGTTTGATATGCTGGAGAAAAATATTTTTTCAATAAATCTTTATAACAGTGTACCTCAAATAGTCTTTTACATTTCGAGAATGCCCATACCACCAAGTTTCCATACAGCCTCTGAGTAAGTTAGGATACAGAGCTTCAGCATCCCAGCATCCCAAATAGTCACAGAATTTTCTAATTATGTAATTTTCTTAAAAAAGAAAATTAGAAAAAATAGCAGAGCAGCTTCCATTTGGCCATCATGGAGACACCTCTGGGCCATCATGCATGCAGGGTCACAGATGACTCCAGTGCTTGTCTTCATATGAGGAATTTCATGGTTTCTCTGATTATTAAGTATTTTTATTAAGCAATTAAGTGTTTAGTATTCTACTCAGCAGCACAAGCTCCTGGTATCTACTTCAGGATTTTTAAAGCAAATAACTTTGAACTAAGTGGAACAATTTTGTATTGCAAATTACAGAGTTTTGCTCTCTTGGTTAAAGTATTTTACCGGATTATTAGCAATTTATTTGATGGGTTTGATTTTAAAACAAAAATTCAGGTTATTGATTTGTTGGTGCATTGTGCTAAATTTCTCCATGTCTCCTATATACGTCAGCCATAATGAAACCACTGCATGTGTTAACAGCTAACTGACTTTTCTGTGTGTATGTTTTTTTTTTATTCTAGTATTCTCAAATGCGGGATGAAGTATTCAAATCAAACTTGGTGTGTGCATTTATTGTTCTTGTATTTATCACCGCTATCCAAAGCTTGCTCCCTTCTTCCAGGTAAATACAGAAATCTCTCTATATATACTTGAGGGCACTCTTAGGGTCACAGTGGCATAACATTTTTAGGATTAATGTGCAATGAACCAATAAAATCTCCTTGTTCCCCAGAAGTGTTTGGAAATATTTGTTCATTTTTTTTGCAATACTAACTACTTTTTTACCACATTATCTACAGTTACATGTTTTCAAGTGAGACAACAGCATGTACTGATGTTATGTTGTTATGTTTCCAAGTAGAACTACCACCAAGTTAAGTAGAGGTTTTGGGTTGCAAAAATTTGCCACTGTGTGTCCTGGTGAAACATGATCCAGAACAATAGCTGAGCCTCTTTGCTAAGTGATTGATAATTACCTTGGGTATCAGTGGCTCTCTCAGTTTTGTTTCATAAATGCTTTGTAAAAGAATTGAACTGCTTACTCTGCTGCTGGCAATGTGATTTGCCCAGCTGGGAAAAGCAGTCTCAGGCCAATAATAAGTACAGAGTGATCTGGTAGATCTGTTTTCATTTCTGCTCTTTGGAGATGACAAAGCAATATATTCCTATCAAGGTGATGAAAGTGTGACATAGATGAGACCTCGATGTCCACATTTCACAGACTCAAGCCTATCATTTGACATTTTTGTCTAGAATTTAATAATGAGATCATAAGAGTATGTGCAAGGACTAAGGTTAGTTTTCTAGAACAGCACTGCTGCTGTAACAACCCTCTGATCCCATTTGGTCTTTGACAGAGCAAGTGTTAGAAGAGAAATTCCCAGATTAACATATTTCTCAGGTAGTTTCTAGCACTCAGATGAACCTTAACTTATGGCTGGCAGTAGAGTAATTTTGAAAATACATTATTTGTACAAGAAATAAGACATTTATTGTGTTACAGTAGGGCAGCAAAATTTCTGGGATCATCTCTGGAAGGTGTGAGTTACCAGGTTGATGTCTGAGAGCACAAAAGTGATGGTCAGATTCATGCAGGCAGCTACATTCTGCAGCAGTGGTGTCTCAAATGTTTTGTAATTCTCAGTTGAGAAAGTACCCAGAGTAGTATGTGACCTTCTGTTGTTCCTTATGTGCTATATTGCCCCTAGTAAGTTTACTTCCTTTTTAACAGCTCTTTTCCCAATACACATTTAAAGTTCCTCACTTCTGGTAGATCTTTTTGTTTGTTTGTGTGTTTGTTTGTTTATTTTTTCCTCAGTACATACAAGAGGATTTATGGATCTTATTAACAGAACCTGTTTTCCAAAAAAGATTTCTGCTGCTATATCAATCACTGCCATACCAGTGTTAAAACAAACAAACAAACAAACAAACCAAAAAAAAAAAAAAAAACACCAAAAAAAAACAAAAAACCTTTTTTTTCTATCTGCACATATCTGCACAGATTAATCTCTGCTAATTCTTGTGAGGGTGTCTAGTGCCATTGGAATGAGGGAGAAGGAGTCACACAAACAAAACACACTGCCTGCAGCTGTCTCACCTCCCAGTTTCTTATCTTGCCAGTAGTCTTGTGTTTTTCCCTGAGGACCTTTTTGTCACTGAACGTCAGAGAGGCTGTAAATACAAATAGGTCAAAATGAAGATTAGATAAATTCCTACAAGAAAAGATCTGCAGAGGTTTTTAAAAAAATATGACCTTGTCTTCAAGAATACCCTGAAAGGTTGATTGCTGGAACCTGGGAAGATATTAGGGAAAGGATATTTACCACTACCCCTTTTGTGAGAGAAGTTTTGGAGACACATGGGTGTTTTACGGTGTTTCCTATGTTCTGTCAGAAGCTGAAGATCACTGTCAAGGCTTAAGGAGACAAATTTTGGTCTTTTTTTTTTAAGTTCTGATACTCTGCTTCAAAAAGTGTGTTTTGGTTTTCCAGAAAGCATGCCTGTCAACAGATGAGCAACCCTCAAATAACAGGATAGGGGTTTTGAGTGAGAAGGTTTCAATATGCTTAAACATATTGAATGAGAAAATAATCCGGCAGTTCAAATTTCCTAAGTTCTAGTTCTAAAAAGAGTTCAAGACGTGAGCAATTGTACAAACTATCACAAAATTAGACAGGATTCGGATTCAGAGAATCCTTGAAATAACTGCATATTCATTTGTTACACCTCTGGTAAACATCAGAGCAGTAAATTTCTAGGGTGGAAAACCATGGAAATAATTTCCATGAAACCACTAACAAACTATAATTCAGTCCTCATGGTAACTTGCTTAAGTAGATGCATGAATATTTTTTGAGCTGAGTCATTTGGTTTCTGAAAATTTGGTGAAAAATGCTACTTAAATTTTCATATAACACATATTACTAAGGTTTTTCGGGGAGTTTCCCAGAGAGTTTACCTTAGTCTGTGTGTTAAAGAAGGAAATCATGTCTCAAATATAATGTGCATGGAAGTTTCAGAATTTTATCTCAGTTTATATCTATCTCCCTAAGGATAAATATTTGAACCATTCATGCATTTTTCCCTGACAGGGCAGATGCCCTGAATTTAAAAATCTTTGCAATAGTTTTTATTCTTTTAAATATGGAGTTGGGGAAATTACTGTAAGTCAGATAAATTAATGCCATATATTTTACCATAATTGTCCTCTTTGAAACCATTATATCACATTGCCAACCTTGCAGTGATTCGTCTTCTCCATCTGAGAGGCCTGGGAGTTTCATTAATTTCCTGCAAGGAACTCTTTATATGCTCGCATGGACAGCAGGTCTAGAGTAGACTGCTGAAATACTCTTATTTCTGCTCATTTTTCACTGGGTTATTCTTATGAAGGAGAAAAGCAGATTTCAAATTGTTATTAATTTAAACACTTGCATCTTCTGTTTTACATAAGTTTTCCTTTTGGCTTAAATCAGTTGATTTAGGACTGTACATGAAGAAGAGGGAAGGCAAGCTCTTTTTAAACTTCACTTGACATTGGAAGTAAGAGAATCCCTAAAAAGAAAAACAATTGGTCTTGAACCTCTTCTTGAATGAAGGGGTGATCCAAGCCAGGTGTCCTAGTTCTGCGAGAAATTCACAGACAGAAAATTATTACAGCTTTTTGTTCGGATTCCTCTAACCTTGTCTATGCACTTTATTTATTTGACCCTATCAGCATACTCCCATCAAAATCTTAGCACGGATACTGGATTGTTCATCTGGCAGGCCATATTATGCCACCTTCAGTTTTGTTTTTAAATTATGCAGGCTTAGGTAGGAGAAAAGCACATCAATCTTCCATTGAACAGCTATAGTGGAAAAAAAAATGTTGCCTATAAATTTATTGTGAACAAATACAAGGTCTCAGTTTCTCAGGCACATATGCAGGTTATTCTGCAGGTTATTCAGGTTATTTGGGTTTACATGCTGGACTTAGGTGTGTAGATGCTCCCCTTATAGTACTTTAATTCAATAATATGAGTCTTACATGCAGAGTTTGGCGGTCCAAAATAAGAACTAATTTTTAGTGTTTTCAGGCTGGACCTCTTGAGGCTTGATCCTAATCTTTCTGAAGGCCTGAATTTGGTTTTGTTCAGAGCTGGATCAGGCCAGGTTAGCAGAACTGGTAGGCTACATCAGCATATATAGACTGTCTATATATATCTGAGATATAGTTAGAAACTCTCAGTTCCAAATCGGATTGCAGGCACTTGGCTTTGCAAAGCAAGAAGGCTGCTGCAGAATACTGCTGTACTGTGGGAAACTGAACTAATTAATCTTGCATGACCCTCTGTGTCCATAACCCAGGATCAAAGTATGGCCACTGGAGAATGAGTCAGTCTGAATCTCAAGGTCTGCACAAATCTAAGAGACTACTGTGCAGTGAGGTGAATTGTATCCAAAACTACACAGGTGATGAGCCCTCCTGACTGCCTTGACTAGTTCTACATGGACATGTTGTGCAGCTTTTCCCTTGATTTATTGACTCATTGTGTTGAGGCTTAACGCTGGATTCTCTTCTTTATTTTTCCTCAGAGTGATACCAATGGTCATTCAGTTTTCCATCCTGATTATGCTGCACTCCGCTCTTGTGCTGATAACTACGGCAGAGGATTACAAATGTTTACCCTTAATGCTCCGGAAAACTTGCTGCTGGATTAATGAGACCTACTTGGCAAGGAATGTCATTATATTTGCATCCATTCTGATTAATTTTCTTGGAGCCATCATCAATATTGTAAGCTTATAGGGAACCAAGGAATATTATATAGGAAAAGATGATTTATGAATTATTAAGCTTGCTATGGACTTGCTAACTATGTCTATAAGCCAGCTGTGATTTAGATAACATAAAAAAGCAATGCTTCAGCTTCAGGAAATGCAATCCATTGCTTAATATATGTATTTCTGAAATATCTAATTTTTTATCCCTCATGAGTATCATCTATTTTTAAAACATTTTGTCGACTTTCCGTTCAACATATCCACCCTTTGAGGACCATTTGTAATTTTCTGACATGCTGAAATACTTTCTTAGAGACTGTCAATCCAAAAAATGCTTATGGATATTAAATTCCTCCTCTCGTAAGTTCTCAGCTCATCTTACAGTTCTACTATTATTTTCATTATAAGAAAAATGAAACAATTACTAAAATAATAATTTTAAAAATTCCAATACAGCCCTGATCATCCTGATGTATTCAGCAACATGAGAGAGCTTTGCATGAATTAGGCAGATTATAATGTCAGAGAGCCTGACAGGTGCTGAAGTCTGAGCCAAGAATGGAGTAAATATCTCACTGATAGATTAGAAGTATCACTGATAGGAGAGTTAGTCAGAGAAAAAAAAAATGCAGCCACTCATTTCTATCATTACAGAAAAAATATAAATACAGTAAATGTCAGGAAATTCAATTGGGCTGAAAACTTCCTGAAGAAAAAGACAGTGGTGCATTACAATATAAATCACTAAGCAGTGTTTTAGAATTTAGAGGTTTTAAAATCATGTCTAATGAATATCTTTCAGGAAAGATTTTGTAGAATTAATCTTGATCTTAAAACAAGATCTCTAACACACTATCTATGCCCAATTTGTTACTTCCCCTGACTTCTTGTGCATTTTTTTAAGATTGTGTCCTCCGCAGTTTTCTGGGTTGATTAATCCAAAGACAGTCAAAATAAAATTATTACTTTTTTCTGTCACACCAGTGGTTTTCTATAAAACATTAAACACTCATATGTATTGTCATACACTCATATGTAGCTGGACAACGACTTGAGTCACTGAGTCTTGACCTCTATAGGAAATGACAGCACTAATATAATCTCACTATTTTATATGTCAAAGTTCTTCCATAATAATAGTTTTTTCAGGAGGGAGCTGCATGCATTTAAGAACAGGAAATACATCTCAGCCTTGCAGCTTTGTGTGCTCGCTGAGTTCAAATGCAGCCAACTGGAGGAGTCTAAGATTCAGATCTTTCTAAGATCCATAAAGCTTTGGTTTCACCAGGAGGGTAAATGAGTCTTATGAGTCTTAGCTGCATTCTTATTGTTATAAAATTAAGTTTCTGATCCTGAAAGTCTTTTTAAAAAACACCTGTACTTGTTTTTGTGACATTCTGCCCTGCCGAGAGTTGCTGTATACCTCATAAATTTTCAGAAGGTGCCATTAATTGTCTGGTGTCACGGAAGAGTGCACAGCCAGCCAGGTAATACTCCTGCACTGCACTAAGGAGATGGCTGAGTGGCTAAAAGAACAAACAAAAGAGTCCCAAGTTCAAAATTAATTTGAATTTAATTATAAGAAATTGGGCCTCATTAAATTAATTCTCTGACTATTGGAAAGGAAAGACCTCTAACTAGCTTGTACACACCAGGTTGATGGCATGACCTATTATAATCATCCAGAGTAAATAAATATATATGACAGGAGACTCCATCTGCTTTAAGTGTCAAAACATGAAACAATTGATCATTTTTTTCCTTAATTCTAAGACCGTAATGTATTCCAACTCGACACTGCTGTTTTCTTTATATCTAATGCTCTTGGTTGGAAATACCATTAAAATGCAGGTCATAACAGCAAAAATTATTACATTATCAGAACCATTGTTTCATGAGTGAATTTTTATTCCCTTCTGTTCTAAGCATCACAGTTGCTGTTCTGGGACTACATCATGTTTTGGTACAACCAAGTCTGTGTGATATCATGAAAATGAAGGATGGATCTCCCATATCCAAAAGGATAACTATCCACAGCAGATGAAAACAGCTTGCAGAAAGGGCACACATTTAATCTGATTTTATGCTCCCAATTAAATAATTTTCTCTATAGTTTATAGCAAATTCTAAGCACTTTGAGTGGTACTTCTTAAGAGTCCAACATCAGTCCCCTGGAAATCCCAGGGGCGCTCATCTTTCCGCTCTGGAAAGAGAGCATAGGGAGGCTAAATATCTGCAGCACAAATACGTCCTCCTTTTCCATTTCATCTCCACAGTATATCTGCTTACTGTCCATTTATTCAGTCCTTGGTACCAGCTGAGGAGCTGGCATGGAGAGCAGCAGATCAGCCAGTCCCATCCCTGAACCCAGCCAGACAAGCAACTAGTCGCCAGTGCACAACATAGCCCTGATTTTGTTTTATTTCTTCACAGCTATGGTGTGATTTTGACAAACCAATAGCCCTGAAGAACCAGACCTTCAATTCCTCTGCTTCTTTTACAGACATCTGTTCCTGTCCTGAGGTATTTCTGAGGGTACTTTTGAATCTGAGGTGTGGATCCACTAAGGTTATATGGCAACCACTACCTTGTGGTGGAGTCAGGGGCTCAACACTGTGAAGAATGGAACATTTTCATCTCACCATGCATTGATAGAAAAAGCAGAGGCTAGTTACAGAAGGAAATAACCTTATGATCTAATGGGGCATTATAAATATGATTTAACCTTTGAACTTCATACAGAACCTTTATGCTAGGAACACACCCAGCAATGGTTCAATGAACCTAGTGCAATAAAACACACTACCTAATTTGCATTAATGTAATGGAGAGCAAAACTTCTTACATGACAAAAACAGTAGTTAGACTGCTGTGGTTATTTTAAGATTGGTTTTGAAGGAAAAAAAAAAGAAATCTTCTCTAAGATGAGCAAGCAAGCAACAAAATCAATGTGTTGGTCATGTGTAGAGAAGAGAAGTATGTTGCTTAGAAAGTCATATGGCAGTGTCATGATACTGCTAGCAGTATGCTCTAAACAGCAGGGATGCAGACTTTCCTACAGAGAAACTGTGCTAAAGAGAAACTGAACCCAGAAAAAAAATGAATACTCTCGCTCCTAAAGCTGTGTGATTGGAGTTAATTTAAATTACATTTGGACTGTGGGTGTTGATGTTGCTATTTTAAGTCTGAACAGCTCATGACCATGATTGTCTCTCTCTATCCAGTATCAGCTGCATGGATTGCATTTGGCAGAAGACTAATCATTGAGGAAAATGAGACAATGAAAAGATTAGAAAATAAGATATGAATAAAACTTCCAGGCATCACATTTTAAGAGATTAATGTAACCAAGCTAGATCTAAAATATTAAAAATAAAATAAAA
>VWZS01008010.1:0-38118 GCA_013397075.1 Rhabdornis inornatus
GAGGGTGTTTAGCCTGGAGAAGATTTCCCTCAGGGGGACCCAATGACTCTATACAACTACATGAAATGGCTTTGTGGCAGAATGGGGGTTGGTCTCTCTCAGATAAGAAGTGGCAGGATAAGAGGAAATGGCCTCTAGTTGGGCCAGGGAAGGTTTAGATCAGATATGAGGGAAAATTCCTTCAAGGAACGGGTTGTCAGGCATTGGAACAAGCTGTCCAGGGAAGTAGTTGAGTCACCATCCCTGGAGGTATCTAAAAGACATGTAGACGTGACATTTAGGGACTTGATTTAGTGATGGATTCAGCAGTGCTGGGTTAAGGGTTGATCTTAAAGACCTTCTCCCACCTAAATAATGCTACAATTCTAAGAAAGGGTTGTCACACACAAAGTAGATGGGAACATGTACTAAACCCTGATATTTAGAGGAAGAAGGTTAAGACTTGCAAATTTGGAAAATCTAGAACTGACATTTCCACCATAGAGTAGATTAGGTATTTATGATAGTGTTTAATTACCTGGTCATATCTGTTGCAGGGTTTTGCTTCTTTTCCCAATGCAACCTTCTCCCTGATGCACAAACATCAGCATAGAAGGAGGGCAGTACCTAACTGACAGAAAACAAAAACCTGTCAATTTTGAAATTTGCCAGGTGTTGCAGTTTGCAACTAGATTTCTTATACTTCTCTTTATTTTTCTTTCTTTTCTATTTGTCTTGGTGGTCTCTTTCCTTGATGTTTCTCAGAATGTAATTTATAGATCACTGGTGTCTCATAAAGCTCTGGTAGTGGACAGCAGAAACTTCCTGAACAGGGAAAATACATGCGTTTCTGGTGATCTTGGGCTGTGTGTAGTTCTTGTGGCTGGTTTCTACCTAGAGTGTTTTATGAGGAAATTCTGGCATTTACCAATGACTGTGTTGGTCTGAGGGGCTGTGTAAGAGGACTCAGATGCTCTCTGTCTTAGGTGAGCATCCTGGTGCTCCATGGCACTGCCCATTGTGAGAGGGAGTGGCAGAGGGCAGGGTAAATAAGGCACCTTGCTTCTCCTGAATGTTCAGTGTTCCTGAGTTCTACTGTGTATTGTAATTGTAAATATGGTTGCTTTTTTACAAGCCCTTGTCCCCTGTACTCTTGAGAAGACTTTTCCAAACCTAACTACCTAATTTCTGTATCTTCCTAAAATGTGTATTTTCTGGATTTACTGATATATATATATATAAACACACATATATCTATAGTTATCTCAGGTATTCCTGCACCTGTTTGTTATTACCACCACTATTCACGTCATCTCCATTACTTCTGAAAAATACTTCAATTTACACATTTTGAATTCAGTATCTAATTTTGTGTCTCTCATTAGTGGATGTATTCATTCTTTGTATTACTTTTTCCTGATACTTACTTTTAAATACCTTTCTTGTTCCTGCTAAGTTTTTATAATATCATTAACTTGGCCTGCCCTTCTTTTCCTTTCTGCCTGTTTCTTTTCCTTTTGCTCTGTTGATTTCTTCACTTCTCATCCAGCTTTGTCTTAACCTGCAATCCTTTGAGCAGTGTCTCAGGAAATTGTATTGACTGCTTCCTTTCATTTGTATTTTTCAAAGGAACTGTTCTTGCACTTTGTTTCTAATCTTTCAAGGACTAGTCTCCTCTTTTACTGAAGAGAAGTTCACTGTTTGCTCCCACTAAATTATGTTCCCAGTTTTCTGGAAAAAAAAAAAAGCAATATTTTATTTTTCACATCAAATGGGTTATATTTGTAGACTTAGCCACAAGTCTGCACTTAGTAGTTAAGTATTAGTTGGAACTGTAACTGTGTTTTCAACTAGCTTTCTAACTAAAGTGCTCTCATCATAAGACCTATGTGGTAGTATTTTTAATCAAAATGAGTAAACTGCCTTGCAGTCTAAGTTATAGATGCTGTCATGAATTTCTGCATACACATTTTCACTGATGATTCAGTAGTCATTTAACCTACTGGGCTTCCCTTTCATCTAATTTATCCTTTGCATAGCTTGAGATTACTATGATAGGTGGATTTGTCACTCATGAGATGCCGGGGGAATTTTAAGCTCACAGGAAATATCCTCCAGTCATAAGGATCAGAGATGCAATTCTCCTCTGTCCTTTTTGTTAAACTCTTGTGACTTTACATTATCTTTCAGATAGTTCAGTTGGAACTTCTGAATCTTCATTGGATGTATTTTGTCATTTTGTATTTGTTCCCTTTCAAGCTCCACTGCATGGATATCACTCTTACTGCTGACTTCCCTTTGATACATAGTGTGGGAGTGTTAACTAGCTGGTGCTTCATATGGAGCATCACTTCTGTGGTGTTGTATGTGTGTTTGCACACTTCTTGAAACTTTATATAGGTTTTTAAGCACGTTTTATAACCTCCTTCTATTCTTACATATGTGAATACTTCTGGTAGTAATGAAAAGTGGAAATTTTTTTTAGAATTAGTCCCAGTTCATAACCTCTCACAAGCCTCACTGAACATGGGAGTGAGTTTCTTCATAGTTCTTCACAATGGATATTATAAAACATGATTGTATCTGCTATTACTTTAGAAAAGGGAAGCTTAATCTTACAAGTCTGGTTCCTTTGTCTACTTGGTTTTTATCTAATGTGTTCTTTTGATAACCTTTTTATCATTTCATGGGACTATGCAAAGCAGTTCAGGAAAAGCAGGTTAATAGAAGAATATAGACTCTAAAATGTTCCAAAGGATGTGGATTTTGGTCCCAGTGGAGACCGATACTCCAGCCTACTTACTGTAGCTGGAATGTATTGATTTTCTCTTCCCCCATTTTAGCTGCACCACTGAATTAGGTATTGTGAAGCATCTTTCCCTGTGAAGAGAGGAAAAACTGTCATGAACTTTTTCACCCTAACAGTATAGCCTTTCAAACTAAACCCAATTGAATGGAAAAAAAGTCTGTAAAAATCCTGTAACTCAGCTTCCACTCTCTCTTTTCTCCCTTTCCAACAGCTCTTCCAGCAACCTCAAGAAAGTGTGATAGATGACTGTAAGAAATTGATTTTTAAATCTTTCTTCATTAAAAACAGCAATAATAATAATAATAATAATAATAGAAAATGATGCATTTCTGTGGCATGATCTCTGAAGGTTAGCGAAGTGGTCTTGTTCAGGTTTTCAGCAAGATGTTCAGTTACTGTTATAATTGGCTGATGAGTAGGTTTGGGCCTAACTAGAATGCCAGTGTTCGATTTCACAGTGTCCTCTGTGAAGATATGTCACCATTTAGCCTGGCTTTAGTGACAATTTTCTAAAAAGGAAACTCATGGGAAATCATTATGCTGTTTATGTGTCTCCCTTGTTGGAGAGCATTATCCTGTGATATTTTAGCACTATTTTCCACTGCATGATGGCATCTAGCTAAGGTTAAGGCAGAACAAGTCCCTTCGCAATTTTGTGACTATATTTTACTTACTGAAGGAGAAAAGATAACCGACAATTAAGTATTTCAGATGTCACTGAAAGAACATGTGCAACTAATCAATGACATCCTTAGGGAACATGATTTTATGAAACTGATAAGGTAGAAAAATTGGGGATTTTATGATTTGTCTTACATAATAATAATCGCACCCTTCCAATAAAAAGGACATTTCTGCTGATGTAAACATCAGACTTTCCCTTGTGTTGTGTTGTGGGTTTTTCTCCTGAAGCACAGAGTAGTCCATTAAAGTGTGACAGTAACAGATAAACACCTTTTACAATTTTCTAAGAAAATACGGCACTTTTAGTTCAGCTGAAATCAATGAGTTGAAAAATGTATTTCTGGAGTCACTATCCAAATCACTTGCTAGAGGTTGTATTAGCTGGTTTAGTTGGGGGGAAGAGAAGGTTTTATTTACTTTAGAAAGGAAATAGACATCCTGGGTTTTTTTCTTAAATTAGCCTACTTGGCACTCTGGGACCCATATTTAAAATTCATTGCTATGATCTTGATAGAATTTGGATGCAACAAAAATTCATGTTACGAAGAAATTAAGTTTTTATTTCTTTGGAAATATATATCTTTCAGTTTCTGATGACAGAACAAACAAGGTAGCTAGTCATGCTTACAAGCCAGTATCATATATTCACTTGAACAAATGCTGTAGTTCAGCATATTACACCACAAATTATAGGTACTGGTTGAGAAACTTTACTTGCTGGTTCCTTTTCTGCACACCTATCATTTAAAGATTGTCAAGTTTATAAAATATGGATTTCTTACAAGTTTTCAGACAGAAGTAAAAAATCTGTTGTGTTATGGGTTGTTCCAGGTAAATTAATCCAATTACAGTAACATTTCTGATTTAAGAGTAATTTTTTTTAAACTTAAATAGGAAGCTGAGAATGCTTAGATTTTTTTCTAGATCCACTTTGGGTCACCACAAGAGTTAGGAAATGTGTTTAGACAGACACACCTAATTCATTGTGGCTGGTTGGTGCTTGTGGGGGTTTTGTTTTGGTATTAGTTGGTTAGTTTGCTTGAGGTTTGTGTGGTTTTTTGTTGGTTTTTCTTTGGTTTAGTTTTGTTGTTTTGTTATTGGACTTTTTTTTTCTCCTCTCCTTTGGTTTCCATCGTGTATTTTAAATGGCAAGATTATGTCCTCACCCCTTGTTGAATCAAAGCTAATGAAGTCAAGCCAAAAAGATAATTTGCCCCCTATTACTATAATTAGCTTGTAAACTTCATCTTTTTATTGCTTGAAAATCCATGTCGCATTACATTACATTAGTTGAAAAATCCTCTTTTGGTCAATGCAGTCGTTCCTTCCTTCATAAAATTCTGGAAATGACAAAATTCCCAATCAGCAGGGGTGGTATACAAATACAGTGCAATGCAAAAGTGCCTTTGCTTCTCTGCAAATTCTAGATTTTCAAGTTTAGTGATCACCAAAGCGGAGTTATTGACAGCTGACAAACTGTATGGCTTAACACACTGAAATGGATACTAGTTGCTTGCATCTTTTTTGAAAGATATTTGGTCAGGCCAGGATTAGCAGGGCTTGGGTTGACTTCATACATGTTGTAGGGAAAAAAAAATAGAATGAGATAATATTCTCAAGTGAGTGAAAGTAGAAGCAAATAGGCTTGTAAGAGCTGTCAGTAGTTTTCCTTTTATCAAGTAGTGTATCCTTCTGTTCTTCCCTGCTCCATTCAGCAGCCTCAGAAGGCAGCTCAGCTTTTAGAAAAAGCTGTCAAGAATTGTAAGTATGAAGTTGCATATAGGCACTGGATGCCCTTAAATATCTTTCTACAACTTTTTGTGGTTCCTCGTTGCATATAATTAGCAAGATGGTTTTATTTGAGCCAGTCATACACATTTCTATGCAATCCACACACCCTCTGAATATGCATCCGCCTCCACACCTTTCTTTTGTGCATAATCTGAATGCAGAATGGGATAAATTTTGCAGCAGCAGAGTGCTGATTTTGCAGAATGCAAACAAAGTGGCATTTTTTAATGCAGCCTCTTCATATAGAGGTGAACTGAAAGGCTTAACACTTACCAACATCTTAGACCTCCTTTGTTACATCCCTTAAAATCCAGAACAGAAAAGTTCAAAAGTTGCATTTTTCACTGTTCTTTTTTTCAAACATTTTAGTGATGCCCTCAGCTGTTGAGAAAGTGTTGCCTCTGAATTCAGACTTGCAGATGTAACATAATAAAAAGATCCAGTTCTCAAATATCTTTGTTTTTAAATGCTTTTAAGTCCATTCACATCTTATGTAATTTTATGTAATTTCAACATTAAGCAGGTTTTCCTTACACAAATAACGAAACTATTTAACTATTTGCTATAAAACCTGTAATAAAATCTAGGTGACTTCTAGATGTCTCTTCCAACCTTTCTTTTTTTTTTTTTTTGTGATCCTGCTATCCTCTATATACCATTGTGTCTCGCTTGTGATTTTGTAATGTAAAAGAATACACACGCGGGAGTAAGTTACTTCCTGAATGTAAGAGTAATGTGTCTTTCCATCACCAGACTTGTTTCTTCTCTATATTTATTTCTTCTATCATAGGGTGGGAAAATGAACAGGATGAACATGGAAAGCATTGCTTCTAGGAGTCAATTTAATTTTAAATCCAGTGAAGTTTCTTCCATACATACATTTACTTCAGATCAGGCATTTATGAAGGAAATGTCTTTAAGAAAGATTATGGCTTCTTTTTTTTTGTGAAGTACACATGTTTTCAGAATGTGTGTCAGTACGAACAGTAAAGAAATGGGGGCTTAATCTTTCAGGTGAGACATTGGTTGAATTTATGAACTGTTTTTCTTTGCCTTGTGAAAACTGTAAATCATCTCATCAAACAAAAACACAGAGAGGATGTAGTCTGGCCATTATGTGGCCGTTGTACTACAGTTGTGGAAGAATGTGGCAAGTCTGGCCAGCAGCAGCATGGTCAGAGTTTTATCATTCAGAGCCATCATGCAGATACATGGAGTATGTTGTAAGCTGACCTGTCAAGCCAAGCAAGGAGTTTCCCTTGTTGTCATTTACCAAGACATGCTTTAATAAAACTGCACAAAGTGAAGACTTCTTCTGCTTGTAAGCCAGATGGTAGTCTTCTGTGAGGTGAACATGAAAACACTGAGCTGAGGCTGTTTTATTTTATATTTTAAATAAACTGAATTTTATTCACAGATGAGCGTGCCAGTAACTTAGTTCCAGAATCAGACATCTCTGCTTCAGAAGTATATAGGTTGGCACCAGTGATGGCAGGTGAAAAAGAATGTAAGCATAAGCTGAAGATCTGTGGTTTTCTTATCAAAATGAGGAATTCCAAAATAGGTGTAAAAAATGGAGAATTGAAAAGTATTGCAAAAGAAAAATGTTTTAATAGCTTAAATAGAACTGCACAATATCTAAAATATTCTTTAAATGTGGGTTTCTATTATGCCTTTTTTTTTTTAACAGACAGTCATTTTAGAAAATGAAGAGCTCCCTAAGATATTTCTCGATTTTCTGAATGTTCGTCATGTACCTACCTTGCCAAAAGCAGAAAGCTGTGGGTAAGCTCTCCTTTACTGAAAAATATATGGAGGCCAAAAGGTCCATATCCACTCAGTGCTGCTGCAATTCCATTGACTTAAAATGGTCTTACTGCCAACTCTAACACTGTAAAATAAATGGGCATTAGGTTCATGTTAAGTATGTTTATATATCCCCAAAAGGTTGTAAAATAAATCCAGCATGTTCAAAGACAGAAGGGAAGTTTAATGTAATATTCTTGGAAAGCAAAGGAGAGCTTAGATGAGAAAAATATGACTTCTTGTAGATCATGAAGTATCTACTGAAATGTAAGATATTTGTAAGCATTCACTAAAATTGCATAGAAGGCCTTTGCATGTGTTTTATGGTCATAGTATCTGCATAAAATAGAAGCTCATTCCATGATCATTTTATGATCTTGCTCTGTGTGTTCAAAAATGAGGTTCTTTCACCTTTCTGATGACATTACCCCAGTGACCCAATTGCCCATCCCCTGGGAAGGGTTCCTAACCACAGTGGTGGAAGAGAATCTTAGTATGATGAGTGTACTGACTACAGAAATGCCCAAACCAGTGTAACTGGAAGCTCTGTTACCATCTGCATCTGTGAGCTTTTTTGCTATGTAGGAGGATAGGGTTGATAGTGCAGAAATATCACCAGAATACGCTCCCCAAAAAAACATGTGGCCCTTTTCCACTTTGGGGCAGGCTGTTCGGATTTGCAGTGGTGAGAAGACAAGTTTACCTGAAGATGATTTTGAGACCCTCTTCTCTTAGACTTGGAGGTGTCTATGGCCCAGGGCAGTGTCCGGAGTGATTCAGAAGCTATCAGGCTTGTAGTTTTCACTTGCAGTCAATGACATCAGCAGTATCCTCAGTGGAACTGTACCCCAACACTTCATAGATAGATAGATAGATAGATGGAAATTAATCTGTTACAGTAAAATGGATGTTGTCATTTTCATGTGGACACTGACCAGAAGAAGATTGCTCCCTTTGGTGATTCTTAAAGGATTTGGGGGTTTTAATTGTAAAATTAATTTTTTTGTAACCAAAGCTTCTTCTCACTTTACTTGCAGCTCTTTTGATGAAACAGAATCTGAAGAATCAAGGTGAGCTTGATTTCTACCCTTTATAAGGCACATGATTAATAAACTACTTAAATTACTGGCATTTACTTTATTTGAGCCTTGCAGTTAACAAATTAGAAGTAGTTTAGCATTAAAATTAGATGTATTTGTTAAATATTACCATCTGCTGTGCTATATCTATCCATTTTTAGTGTGGCTTGAACATCCTTATGCTAGTGTTGAGAAATTCCTTACAAAACTGACAGAATACTGCGAGCTCTGAAATTTTTCTGGGAATGTGTTTTTTGTAGCAAGAAGATTTAGCAGAAGAAATTAGAGGTCTGGGTTCTTCCCTATGCATTTGGTAGAACTTCATCTGCATCTGGTTGCACTACTTGGAATGTATATGTAGAGAGCAGAGTGGAGAGGGCTGGGGAAGGCTGTCCGTACCATGGCCAGGGGTGGGAGTCAGGCCTGCGGGGCTTCCAAGGACTTTTCTCCACAGGTGATGGGTACAGCAACCACTTTGGGGGCTGTAAGAACGTGGTGTGACATTTTGAGTATGCTTAGTGGCCTGAAGAGCCTATAGACATGGAGCCTGGTTGTAGATGGTCTTGTATCCTGTATGACACCATGTGCCGGGGAGCAGAGCAGAGCCAGGAGGTCTCAGAGCCAGCTGAGCCAGTTGCAAGCCACTATTCCTGGATGCAGCCCCTTCACTCCAGCTTGACGTTGAGGGTTTGGCTGTATGGCTGAGGAGCAGCAAGCTTTGCTTCCAGGAGATGGAGCCTGCCCTTCTGGGCAGCGCAGGTGTGCGGTACCGCACTGCACGGCTCCTGGCAGCTCAACCGCCTCACTTTATCAAAGCTAGTTTGTAGAATAGTCTGTTTGCTGTCCCTTGATACTGACATCCCTGTTCTTGACCTTTCCAGCAAACTGTCCCACCAGCCTGTGCTGCTGTTCCTAAGGGATCCATATGTCTTGCCTAAAGCCAACGGTAATCAAACCTGTCATCTGTTAACAGCACTTTACTGATCTGACCCTGCACTGCATAAACTACTTATTAATAATAATTATTATTAATAATAATAATAATAATTATTATTATTATTAATACTGGCCTAGTCAAATGACACTGGTCCAAAATCTAATAACCTGCCAATAAAACGATAGTTCTTGTATAAGAAACCATTAAAACACTAAGTGGGGTGGGTGATTTGTAAAAGGGTGGAAATTTCTCCCCCAGTTGTTCTCTCAGGTAAACCCACTGAGGATTCAAAACAAAAGATGAAGAACACTGCTTTTCTTTTCTTGTTGACCCTTTGGCTGTTTTGCCTGAAGGATTTGAACTTGGAGGCCCAGTCCTTTGTAAGTGCTTTTCCCTTAAACACCTATCTACTTGCAGTCGATCTACTGCAACCATGTTTGTATTTCCATTTGGATTATTATTATTTCTTATCATTTATAACCTCTGGAGCTTTATGTGGGGGGGAGAAAGTGTACTTTAAGTGTGATGTATTTCACAGGACATTTACATTAGACTTACGTGTTTCAAAAGTGTTTGAAATTGTTATAAACTCTTCTTTTTAATATAAAAAGTTATTTGAATTAATAATTCAGAGAATTTACCTTGTCTTAAATTAAATGTGTGCAGGGAAAAAAAATACCATTTTCAGAGTGTGTTCCTCTTGGTTTTGTCATTTTACTTGTTTGAACTTGTTGTTTCTACTAAATATTTTATTTTAAAATGTAATATGCTTTCTGAAAAGAATTTTCTCCCTGAGCTGCACATAAATTCTTTTTAAATGTGGCATTTTGTTTCATTTTACAAAATACTGTGTAGAAATCAGATTATCACACTGCCTTGAAATTCGTTGTATTTTTAAGAACAAATTTAGGAAAGAACACTTTTTTGCTTTTCCTAGCCAATGGAGTGTACTTCCTTGAGATTTCCTCAGTATGTTTATAAATACTTGAGGGGAGGGCATAAGGAAGACAAAGCCAATCTCTTTTCAGTGATGCCCAGTGATAGGACTAGAACATAAGGAACATTTTCCCAAACCTGGATGCAGGTTGCCCAGAGTGGTGTTGGGTCTCCACTCTTGCAGACACTTGGAAGCTGCCTGGCCATGTCCTAGGTGACTGCCTGGAGGCACTCCTGCTTGAACAGGGGTTTGGACCAGATCACATCCAGTCATCTCTCAGCTGCAGCTGTTCTGTGGTTCTGTTTTTTTTTTTCGAGCTGTTTATCAAAACCATAGGGACAAGCTCATGTATTTTGGGAGGGTTATGTAGTCTCTCTTGCAGGCAGTGTCCACGCTAGCTAGTAGTGGGGCCAAACATTCTTGTCCCTATGAAGTTTTACTGAACTCCAACACGTAACTGGAGTGAGACACAGACAACAGAGGTCCAGTGTGATACAGGTCCACATGAGAAGACACATTACAAGGTTGTTTAGCTTTTACTTTGACTTAGCACTCGTCTGATCTCACAGACTGAATGTTCATTTGAGGCTGAAGTGCAAATCACAAAATCAATGAACCAAAGCACAGTAAGGAGAGGGGGTCACTGCACAGGGTCATGTCTGACCCAAGTGACAACAGTAATGAAGAATCACCCACAGAGTAACCTCTGTTTAAAATCTGGTATGGATGCTGCCTATACTAATATTTAGAGTGAGCCACATTGCATGTCTTAATCTTAGTGTCTAATGCTCCTCCTAATTGTATACTTGGTTCCTCAAGAGCCTGGTATAAATCATGAACATCGTGTAACTCCATACCATTCTGAAGAGAGAAAATGGATTTCATATACAGTTATCCCAAAAGATTGAGATGGTGCTTAGTATTTCCAGCCCACACGTAAGATTTTGCTGTAACACTTCAAGATTCTGCAGTTCTGTGATGATATTTATCTCTCTTCCATGTGCACTCTGAGTAGACTAAGCTTCCTTTTTCTGAAATCATTAGGAACTTTCCAATGAATTTTCTAACTGTTCTTTTAAGTAATGCAAAAAAGCATTAAGATAAAGGCCTCTTCTAATGAGTAACAGGTTTAAATATTGAGTAGGCTTCATTAATGACATCTGAAACAAAGGACATTTCAGACTTTTGCCAAGACATTTTCTGGCCTTGATCCACAGTATTTAGAATTTTATATGACAGGTGAATATTCTTTGTATTTGAAAACCCTAAAATATCAAATTCACTCATTCTATAACTTAATTAATTAAAACACAAATTAGAATGTGAGTTGTAGTTTAAAAAAGGAAGAAGAAAACCAAGTCCTGAGTCTAGAGGCTCTACTAGTTGGCTCAAGTCTAGTTAGAAAGAAAAAAAGTTTTTACACAACTACCATTGCCTTTAATTCTTGTTGTTTTTAGTTTGCAGCACAGAGAAAATATAGATGAGCTTTCTAAAATTTTCCCTCTCAAATCAGTTCTAACTTTGATAGACTCTGATTCCTTTGTAAAAACAGCCAAGGTTGTTCAATCTATGACCAAAAGTAAGTGTCCATTAACAAATAACTATTTGTTGTATGTTTTCGTTGAAGAAGGTGAATTTCATTCAGAAGTCTTTCCTGGATACAGGAATGTCTGTGTTAACATACTTCAATAAATAAGAAATAGTGTGAACTTCAAACAAAATAAATATTTCTGTAATATAATACTCAAAGAACATTTTTACCCTGTCATTGTACTGTTGCTTCCCTTTATAAAATATAATCTTTCCATTATTCCAGTGACTGAGCTTTAATCACTGTTGAGTTGCAAGACAATTTTTCCAGAAATAAGATCCACAGTTACAAATCTCACTGATTGTCAGTTTCCCTTTTTCATGATATATCTAACAGTCTGACTGCCCAAGTGCACATTACTTTTCGTGTAAGGGTGTGGGGGGAGGGGAAGTTCTCAAGGAAAAGAAAGGAAAAACCTAATATGCTCCAAATTGGAGATTGATACCTTTGTTGTGTTTATACTTAAGTTATATACATACACTTTAGTTGCATTTAACTTAAATTGATAAGCTTGATTTTTTTAAGCAGAAAAGGCTCACATTAAATCTGATGTTGTGAGGTTGTATCATTTTGAAAATCAGTCCTTATTTTCCTATATATAGTGTATGTTATGGAAGAACCAATAAAAACTAGTTTCTGGGACTGCATCATTTAATCTAGAAGGAAAGCATCAGATCACCTTTACAAGTGTATTTTTGATAACATTAATGACAACTGCATAGGGTTATTCTGCCAGGGTAATTTGGGACAGATGAGCTTACAGGATTTGAGGAAACATTATTTCATTGAAAATATTAGCAAGTCATTTATAATTATGACTATGAGAAGATGGGTAGAATTATGCATATATTGTTTACAGTGGAGGTTACAGTTCATGTAAACATCTTAAAATATCTCACTTCATAACATCTGTAATATTCTGAAATCACTTTATTAGTAACAATGAAATAACACATTTAAGACAATAAGAACTGTATATTTATAAGGTCCTAGACTACTTTTGCTCAATATTTTTACTTACAAAATTATTTCTGTGAAAGAATTAGGGGCAAACCCTAATTCTCACTCACATTAAGTGATCTAATTATATTTATAAAAGTTGCATCTCCCCTTTGTGAATATCCTGTAGGCTGAAAGTTTGATTAGTGTGGGAAGTTCTGTATCAGAAACAGTCTGTTCTTAGCAGGAATTCCATCTCTAGTATACTAACAATTTTAAGGTTGTAAGATGTGATCAGAAATTCCTTATTTTTACTACCTGGTGATATATATACACCCTTCATTAAAACCTCAGATGTTGGTGCATTTTAAATTTTTTTTCAACTCAACAGTGTACATCCATTTACATGGATCTGCTACTGTGTTCTCTCAGGCAATTCTTTCATGCAAAATGGAACATGAAAATTAACTGGCAGTTTCCTCTGCATCCATGACAACAAAGTAGTGGGAATTTTCTCCTTCAAGTACTGTAGGATGACATTTTGTAACATGTGACATTTTGCATTGATTGGACGACCTGAAAATTTCTTGCCTCAAATAATCATCTTCATACAGGCATCCTCAAGTCTTCTCAGTCTAAACACTGCTGTAAACCACAATACAAAAAACACCTTTGAAGTATTCCCAGTAGTAATCTTGCAATTTCTTCAAGTATATTGAGATTTTGTTAGAAACTGAATTGCCAGTGTAATCCATCTTCCTTGTGAGAAAAGATTCAGATAAAGAGCTGGAGCCTAGCAGCATTAAGTATTAGAACATCCCTTTAAATCAATAAGCTACAAATCTGGCAGCGCATTCATGCAATGCCCAGTGCTACCCTAAAGTGGCTTTAGTGCTGAAACAGCATTACTAATAGCACATCCCCAACATGGATAAACAGTTGAGTGATGCAGTAACCCAAAGTAAATGAGGCCTTACCTAGTTAAGTTTCACAAAAACACTTATATTGTACTGACATGGATAAGAAAGTTTCTTTTCTTTTCCTTTTTTTTTCAGATGACTTTCCGAATGTAGTTATAGACGGCATTCTACATGGAATATTTTATCCTCATTTACTGCCCACGTAGAAGTAATACAAGGCAAGAAGAAGCTGAAGCAAGTCTCTGAGTCATGGTTAATGGAATTAACAGGAATAAAATTCTGTGATGTGAAAATTATGCTCAGAAGGAAGAGGCACAACCTCAGATTAAGTTCAAGCATTATGTCTTTTTAAATAAAATCACTGTCATTACAATTGCTGCTTTTAAAAAAAGATATGGAAACAACAGTATTGAAGTTATTTATACCTTCTATATATTAACATGCTGTATTTAACACTAAATGTTCTAAGTCTTACACTGAATTATGCTAACCTTTGAAAAGTTTTATTAATTATTTCTATAATTTCTCTTAAAGCAAACACTAAACCATTTTGCACCAGAATTTTTCCTAGCACATTATCCATTGCTGGCACAGGATGGATTAAAAGTGCTGAAGAGAGAGTGTGCAGAATTGGAAACATTCTGAAACACTTAGTACTCTCTGAGGAAATTTTCAGATTTCAGTTGAAATTATTTTACTTACCAGCTTTTATGTGGCTTTTGCACATCTCTGTTCAGTTATGACATCTGTATGTTTGTTTACTCTCCACACCAATTTGCTGACAGTATTCCATATATTAACAATTTGTAAGTCACAGAACATACAACGCTGTGGTAAACTAAAGCAAGAATATTATTAAGATTATGATCAAACTAAAACTGATACATATATATGTATGCTCAGATTTAACTGGAAACTTGTATGTGTGCTACTGGACATTACAAAATAAATTACTAAGACATGAGGGTACCACTTCAGTGGGTTTTTTGTGCTTTTCTATTGAAATTTTTGTGAAATTCTGTCATCTGAGATGGTCTCACAGATGTCTTTCTCCCCATGAAGTGTGAGAAAATACCTGTGTGTCTGCTCATTTAAAGCTCTTAGCTCTTAACTATGTCTTGGTGAAAAAAAAGTCAGGGTAATGGAACACAAAATAAGCCATTGGGCTCATCAGCAGAAGGGAGTGTTACACAAAAGCAGCAATGGCAAAGCTGGGCAGAAAATTTAGTCTAATCCCAGACACATGGGTTGCGTGCTCTAACTACTAAATGTGTCTGGAAGCCATTTGTGGAGAGTAGAAAACTCAGACTTGGAAAAAAGGTAGGCCTGTGATTGCAGCACTTGCTCAGGTAGCATAACTTTATGATTGTAGGCTTAGCCTCCAGGAAAGATTTCAGCTAGTGGCAGAAAGCTGGTTGGCCAAAGCAGTCTGAGGCATTCTCACTCCTGCTTGCTAACCCTGCTCCCAGAGCTACTTTTCAGAGAATTTTACTTTAAACAGCTAGTAGAAAGAAAAGTGATCAGAGATACAATGGAAATCTGATTGCCTAGCACTAGGCAAATTTAGATGCCCTTGCCAAGTGATCCTCCACTTCTGTTTGCAGAGGACAGTAATCCTTTCACAGGTCTCTGAAAAGCAGCATCAGTATTTACCATGAGGAGAGGCGCCAGAGCTGTGGATGAAGAACTGGGAGGAGTATCCTCTAACTGCAAATGACACGTCAGGAGGACCTGGCTTAAATCCTTGCCTTCAACTTTTTCCTGTTTCCTTGTGCATGGAATGCCAGTAGGTACCTACAAGCTCTGTGCTGTAGCCGCTTCTTCCATGCTGAGTCACTTCAGCTCTGGATACCTCACATGGGCTCCAGGACACCCTTCAGGAAACTAGTCACTACAAAGAGGAGTGGTGTGCTGCCTGTTGTATAGGTTGAGTTCTTCATCAGATCCTGGCACTGCCTGTTCCATCTTGAGTCCTAGAACAGTTAACTCAAAAGGAAAAAATCCACATACCTGCCCTGTGGAGTTCTGTCAGAACTTAACACAGGGGTCTCTTAAGTGCTATCCTACACTGACCTTCTCTGAAAGGTACCAGTTGTCAGCTTAAGAGTTATTTATGAAGCATAACAAAAAAATGAACCTTAAGTTCTCAAACTTAGAGCAGAAGTAAGGTTTTTTTTAAAGAAAAAGCATTTGAGCTTTACAGGAAGTAACATTAGTTAGGTGTTACAAAATTCACCATGCTGTAAAACAGGGATTCTTGTTTTAATCAGTTTCTAACTGATTATCTTATTCAATAATAGACAGAAAAGCTGCTTCTTGATCACAGAACAGTATCTGAATACTGTGGTTCTCTGCAAGACAGTAGGGATTTTATCTAACATGTTAAGATTAGGAAAATTTACCATCTCTGCTCTAACCTTACAACTTTATTTCCTGAAAAGCAAAACCCCCTTCATATTTTGTGGAATCAACTGAAATGCGAAAAAAAGACTTTGGGGAGTGGAGTAAAAAGTGCTCTCAAGTATTTATTTTTAATCCAAGTTTATTTATTCAAAACACATCTATATTTTACCTTTTTCTTGAGCTTTTAAAAATGCTAGTAGTGTTACAGTAAATATTTTCAGTTGAAAAGAGAAAAACAAATACTGCTAAAATTTCCAGACAGAACAAAATTACTGTATTTTAACCCTTGAAAAAAACAGAATTACTGCTATAATTTTTTATTAAAGACTTTTTCTGCAAGATCTAGAGTTTGGTTGGATATGCCTTGAATTTCAAGGAGCGGCAGCTCCAAAAAGTTATTATAGAAATAGTCATATCTTTTCTGTATTTGGCAAATGATAAGTATTCCCTAAACATAACTTCGTATGTTTTGAGGAGAAAACTCAGTAGATTGTTGAGATCGGTCGAAGACCGGCATTAAGGAAAAGTGATTAAGTTTTACTCTTCATTCTGACTATTGGTCTCACCAGTCACTCACTTCAACTACAAATGGTTCCTTTACAGCTATTTTGCCACTGTTCACAATCACACAGTCTTGAAGGGGCCGATCATGTTCATCTGTCTGCTGGAGTTCTATCGAGTGCACCACAGACTGTCAAACAAAAAAAAGAATAAACAGAAAGGTTCAGTTTACCCAAAGAAACTCCAGTGGCTGAAGTCTGGTGCCACAGAAACAACAAAGTGCGCCTAACATCACTGCTTATTAACCTTATTAAAGGTCTTTGTGAACAAAGACCTTTACCCTGTCAACTTCCCACATCCTTTTTTTTTTCCACATTAGCAGTTGTGCCACTCTGTAAATCACACACAGCTGACTGAAGCACAGGGAAGGATGTCTGCCATCCTAGAAAATCTTTCAGCCAACAAAAACATTTTGAAGGGGCAACTGAAAATGTACATTCAGCTGTTTAAGCTGGCACACAGAGGATTCTATCTGTGGCCCATGAGCAGAAAGTGAATCCAGAGATCAGAAGAGGGAAGCATTATTATTTTTCTAATTGTACAGCATAACTGTGCTTCCAGAAATCTGGTTACTGCTTTTACTTTTAGCATATAACACAAACATACAGATTATTAGTGTGGTACCATGACGCTGATATTTTTAAAGGACAAAATTAATTTAGGTATATTGACAACTTAGTTTTGGGTATTTGTCCATTAATCTGACTAAACTGAAACTTAAGTCTAAATGCCTTCTCAAAAATTTACAACTACTACCACAGATCACGAAAACAGAATTCAGTATGAATGTGGGAGTGAGGGGCAAGTATTCTGATGAAGTTTTCAAACTCCTAAAAGTCCATCCAGCAGTTCATGTTTTCCCCAATCATTTCAAAACACAGATTAAAAAAAGGAGTAATTTGTAAGGAACACCAGACTAATAAAAGTAAAATCACTTGAAAATATAATTTTTTAGCTTAAAATTCTACTCAGCCTCTCATCAGTATGTGTTTGCATGCTATACATTCACATGCTTCTAAAAACCCTTAACAGTGAAGTGTTACCCAAAACTAGCAGGCAGTACAAAATCTGATTTTAGCCTGTAGGAAAAGAATTATTCCATGGGTAATAGTGTTACTGAAAGGAGGAGCTGAACTTTCTCCATTTGTAATCTGCAAAGGTGTCAGTGTGGATTTCAGTGGTTAGCAGTCTGAAATAAGGGCTGTGAAAGCCAAAAACAGGGTACAGGTTTCCATTTCTGCTACTTCAGTTCTAAATTGTCCAGCTGGAGCTCTTCACAATCATTGTCTACCCATGTACATATTAGATGAATACTCAGCTGTTTCTGAACCATGGTAACAGGGATACAATGGGGCACAATTTGTCCAGACCAACCACTTCTTTAAACTTACCATTCCATCAAGGACTTTGCCAAATACTACATGTTTTCCATCTAACCAGGAAGGCTTTGTCACACTGATGAAAAACTGGGATCCATTGGTGTCTGGCCCTGAATTAGCCATGCTAACCCATCCAATTCCATAGTGTTTGAGCTTGAAGTTCTCATCAGGAAACTTTTCTCCATAGATGCTTCTTCCTATGACAAAAAAATAAGAAAGCAAACTAAAAATAAAAAATAATTTAAAAAAATCAAAAGCCCCTTTTTGTTCAAAAATGGGAAAAACAAAGAATTAATTCAGGACTTGAAGATTTGTTGTTTGAGTAAACACAGCAGCATGACTGTTCAACCATCAGCAACTCTGTAACTAAAATCATTTTGTGTGTAAAGGTAAGCTAAACCATCAGACATAAGGAGAGAATAGTTAAAGCTAATGATGCTTTATCCTTCATATTTAAGCGACCTAAAGTCTGGTTTACAGACACCACTCAACAACAGTATACTTCATCCTGCTGAGCAAATTAAAGGACCTACTATGGCCACTAACAATAAGGCTGCCATGTTTTGTGACAATTTCAGTATTTAAACCTTTCCCTTATGCTAAGAATTTGTTTTAGGCATGTTTAGAAACATATGAAGACCAAATGAAGTCAGACTAAAATACTTGGTGTGGATATGTACAACCACAACATAAAGATTCTGATGTTTCTAAAATAGCTCAGAGAGAAAACACATCAGTCATGGTTAAACCATCACTCTGAAAAGAGAAGGCTATCTGTCTCACTGTACTTGTGCAGTGCCTAGCACTGTTCCCAACACCACCAGATGCTATCCCAATAAACAACCTCAGCAGGCCAATAAATGCTGCCTACTTTTAATGCTAAAATTATGTCTTTGGTATTACGGTCTTCCCCATTATTCACTGCTAGGAAAAGGAATGTGTGTTTTCCATTCCATCCCAGCAGGGAAATCACTAACAGTTCAAGCAGACAGTTCAAATTGCAGCATGTGAAGAATGTGTATGTAAAGGAAGAGAAAAAGTCTGCAGTCAGAGTGAGTGCAGTGCAAGAGATGCTGTGCTGGCATTGCCCCCCTGAGTGGACTGTTCTTCTGGAGGGTCAGGAGGGAGAAGTGATACACACAACCAGGACTCACAGCACCAGCAAGTTTAGAAAGAGAAAAATGGGGAGAGGGCATGACCCTCACCTTCTAATTTCTTTCTCTCTCCCTATTATGAAATTCCTTCTCACAGCACATTTCAGAGGTTCCTCAGAATGGGCTGAGCTGAGGGCAGAGAGGACAGTCTCCTCTGTCCCTACCTGCCTTCCCTCTATGCGCTTTCACTGTTTCATCACGGATTAGACTTCTGCTGGATGACTTGAACAGGTTCGCCTATACATGCAATCAGTGCCTCAGGGAAGCAGCGCTGTCACACAGCCAGAGCAGGGGAAGGGTGGAGACATCCATCTTTTGGAGACGGTAAGTTGTAGGAGCAGCTCAGCTGGTCACGTGGCTCCAGCCCAGCACGAAAAGCCATGCTTCTTGAATGGGGACAAGTCACAGACAGAAAAGAGCTATCTGCAAAAATTGAGGACAAAGGAAGAGCTACACAAACCTATAAATCAGATAATCCAAATAGCTGCAGCTTAGGCTACAAGACACTTGGAAAAGTATTAGATGCTCTAAAACAAATGTGGGCTGGTTTGGTGTTTTTTCATTTATCTGACCAGAAACCATGAAGGAATATGCTGGTTTGCCCATACTTTCAGCAGACATTTGAACAAAGAAAAGGGAACCTGGAAGATACTAAGTATGTTACCTCCTGATCCATCTCCAGCTGTAAAGTCTCCTCCTTGAATCATGAAGTCTTTGATCACACGATGAAATTTACTTCCTTTGTATCCATATCCTCTCTAAGAAAATGAAATAATTCTTTAAATTAATATAATATCCATTCCTATATACAATCATAATGAAATACACAAGTTGTGAAGGGCTAGATTTCACGGAATATACTACCAAGGGATATACTGTCAACAAACACATTAAACTGAGGTGCAGGTAAACTCAGCTGGACTGCACTGCCACAAAGAAGATATTATTCAGATGATCAAAGCCACTGTCTTTATTTGACTGGTATCTGACCACAGTAACTCCACGTGCTAGGTCTGCAAGGCAGGGACAGATTGAGGTGCTCATAGCCAGCATCTTGTGAACCAAGGACCTGAGAAGACACACACTAGAGCACATCCTTGGGGCCAGCACTTGTACACAGGCTCCAGTGAATGAAGATCCACAGTTCACAACTGAAACAGCATTAAACAAACACTGCCTTCCCAAGCCAAACTTGAGTACACAGTGGAAGAAAACCGCAAACGTACTTCTCCAGTTGCCAACGCAATGAAGTTCTCCACGGTCTTTGGGACAACTTTTCCAAACAATCCAATTACAATTCTGCCAACATCTTTGTCTCCAATCTTCACATCAAAGAACACCTGAATATTTTTGTGAAGGGAACAAAAGTGGTATAGATGTGAGTGCAACAAACAGCCAAGCTTTTCAAAGAGTAAGGTGGTAAGAAATTACTTCTGGTGGGTCTACATTAATAGTATCCTGCAATTCCTAAGGGTGCTGTTTCAGAGAAATCCTTTCAGAACCACCAAAATCATGTTCTGCAGAAAACTGTTTGAGAACTGGTGACTCTTATGTTTTGATTCTTACTGCTTTTAATGGCTCGGTGGGACTACTGCATGTCAAGTCTGAAAACAGTGTTCAAGAAGATTTTTTTCCCACACAGGTAAGCCTTTAAAGCTGAATGGAAAAAATGAAATATGAAAGTAAGGAAGAACTACAATGCTATTCCCATATGGGGGGAAATAACAAGGAACTATAGTACTGACACTCCCCACAAATTACAGTTTGCTATCCACTCAAATTCTTTACTGTTCTAGGCATCAGTACGTATACACAAAAGCCTAAATTTCATTGAATTGACAAACAGTGGGAAGAAAATCCTACGACTCAAGCAAGCAGTTGCCTTCCTAAACATGAATTCAAACCCACCAGAGAAATAACCAGGCCAGATTATTCAGCTGATTGCCTAAAAGCTTCAATGTATATGTCGCTGAAAAGCAACTTCAAAAAGACAAATGCGTTTTAAGACATTTTAATATAGTTCAGAATCTATGAATGCATATTACGTGCAAAAATGTTCCAATAATTACTGAAAATAGGAACAGCTGTCAGGAAATGAGGCATTTTGAAGTTCTGAAAAAGTTACATAAAGGCTATTACAACTTCTAGGAAACAGCAATGTGTATTCCTATGATGTGGTATTTGCTGTTCCTTGTGGCACTCAACCAAGTATTACTTGTCTGTAATGCTAAGAAATTAGTCCAATAATGATAATAAATGACCACAGCCTCTCCAACGTGAATGCCTCTTTTACGCTCTCCCACTACACATTTCTACCATTTCTTGATCTTCCTTGTGGTTTTGACTGTTGAACTTTTGGCTAACACTATAAAAGCGCTATAAAGGAAATAAAATTCCTTTTGATACACCTCATTCATTTCCTTGGCACTTGGCACTGAATAACATGCTTCTTAGATGTGTGGCTCCCAAAGTATTAACAGCACACTTTCACTAACTTTTTAACAGTTTTATAAACAAACCTCTCTGAATTGTGCGGCCAGGGTTATCTAGGTAAGGGGTACTGCCTTCCTACATTTTCTAAATCCACTGCCTGTCTATTTTGCCTGGAAATGTTGTTCTAGTAGGACTGCCTGAAATACATAGGCATTTATAAGTAACAAGACCAAGGCTACCAAAGAATCACCCCACAGAGCAGGAACATCATACACTTTGCTGACAGCACAAGGAGACAAGTTCATCATATGCTGTAAGCCTGGCAGAGCCACAAGGCTTCATACGTGGCACTGCTGCTTGCCTATGCAGCAAACCCAGTACTTTCAAAAATGTGTCTCTGTGTATTTCTGGCCACAAAATCAAGTACAGAAATATTTGGTAGCCCTAGACACTATTTCTTCATAGAAAAGCTACATCCTCATGAGTATTTCCACAGGGTCTCTGGAAATTCAGTAAGCATGCAGACACTTGTAAGCTGGTCAGTACAGCATTTTTATATCTCAAAAAACATCTGGCCAAATTCTTCACCAAAAACTCTGAAAGAAAATAAATATTATACATTTTCAGTCTTATTAGTATTTTTATAAATATTTAATCATATTTACAAGCTGAAATTAAGTATTTCAAGACAAAAAAAAAAAAGAACACACCAGTAAGAGTGGCTAGTTCTCATAAAAACATCTATATATAATTTACACAAGATGGTGCACATCTAATTGAAAAAATGGACCAAAGCATTTAATTATTCAAGGAAACTGAAGCTAACTTTGAAAGGAAGATCTCATGATTCTTAGAGACCAGGTAATACAGTAATCTCATAAATGCAAAAATATTGTATATGGTGTAGAGCCACAACAAGGGGGCCGAAATACATTTGGAATCATCCTGAGCAGTTTAGTGAAAGGTTTGGCTTTGGGCTTGTGAGGGTCAGAGAATGAAAACAAATATTAGAAATAATTTAAATGGATATAGAAAAGATATGGGCATAGCTACATCTGTACTGTGAGTTCACAGCCTGAGTGCTGCATGTAATTCTGGCTTCTCTGCTGCAGAATGATAAAACCAACCTAAAAAAATGTAGAAAAACAGGCAGTACAGATGCTCAGCGGCTCAACACGGAATATCTTTTACATGAAGAAAGGTTACAGAAAACTACTTAAACTAGAAGAGAGAAAACTGATGTGATTTGATGAGCTTTGTAAAGTTACCACTGCCTAGGACACAGAAAATTGGCAATGCAATTCTTTATGTGCCAGAACAATATGAAAAGGGCATAAAATGGTAGCCCAGGCAAAAGGAATGAAGAAGGAAAGTACTTTATGCATAATTAAATGGCAACATATTGCCAGAAGATTATGTGGAGGTCAAATTTACCCTCCCCTCTCCCCCCAAAAAAAATCAAATCTGTCATCTAGATGTCCATGGCAATGAAACTGTAAGCAGTTGCAGACAACAGTGGCAATGAAGTACAGAGACAAAGGCACAGTTCATGGCTAAGGATGCTGAAGCCATGCTAGAGGGAAGAGTTCTGCCCCTGTCCTTCCTGGTCACACTTTTATGAGTGTAGGTATTTTCCCCAGCATGGACACACTCTCTCCTGACTGCACGTGGAAAGACACCTGGGAGCTGAAACATGGAATTCCTGCTTTATCCAAAGTTGGACTGAACACCCCCCCCTCCTGCACCAAACAAACATTTTTTGAAAGAAATGCTGGCATGCTGCAGTAACCAGATGCATTCCTATCCCGCAGGCAGGCACCAGAGCCCACAAACCCATCTCCTGGACAGTGCCACTGCAATGCCCACGTGTGCCACAGGCGCACAGCCCGTCCATCGTGCCTGCCCAGGAGCCCTGCAACGCTGAACCCCAGGGATCCCGGCTTGCTGCTCTGCTGGCAGCACCTCGCAGGCACTACGATCACCTCCTCCGGGACAACAACGCGACTGCTCTCAATACCAATAGCCTAACACAATGACAGAATGGGTCAGAGTGGAAAGGACACAGCGAGTCTTCTGGCCCAACGCCCCCGCTCAAGCAGGGCCATTCCAGAACACATGGCACAGGATTGTGTCCAGGTGGCTCTTGAATATCTAAAGTGAGGGAGACTTCACAGCCTCTTTGGGCAATCTGTTCCAGTGTGCAGTAAAGAAGTTGTTCCTCGTATTCAGGTGGAGATTTCTGTGCATCAGCTTGGCACCACCGAGCAGAGCCCGGTCCATCCTCTTGACACCCTCCCCTCACACACTCATAGATGTTGATAAAGTCCTTCCTCAGTCGTTCCTTCTCCAGGCTGAACGGGCCTAGCTCCCTCAGCCTTCCCGGTAAGACAGATGCTCCACTCCCCTGATCAACTCTGTAGCCCTCCGTCGGATCCTCTCCAGGAGTCTCAGCAGAGAAGGCAGGGGGGAAAGAATAAAACCCATGGCACAGACGAGCCCCGGCGCAGTGAAACCCCCCTGCTCGGGGCAGCCTGGCAATACCAGCAGCCCCAAACTGCCCTGGCAGCAGCAAAGGCCGCAGCAGCGCTGGACGGACGAGGAATTTAAAAGTTTCCACTTCTGCAAGCCAAAACAAGGCTTTGCTGGCCCGAACTCTGCGGTGTGCCAGCGCCTACAGAAACGCAGCACGCCAAAAGGGGTTAAAAACCAAGTAACCAACCAACCAAAAAACCCCACTAAAACGGTGAAGTTCTGGCGTTTGGCCAACCCTCAGTGCCCGGGATGCGGCGCGGGGCCGGCTGTGGGAGCAGGGCGAGCAGAGGCCGGCCGGCTGCCCCCGCCACGGCCGCCACGGCCGCCACGGCCGCAGGACATCCCCGCCGCGGGCGCCGCCCAACCCGTCTCGAGCCTTCCCGGCGGCGCAGACGCCGCCCCGGCCGCGGGCGAGAGTCACCTTAGCTGTCACGCTGGGTCCCCTCCTCTTGAAGGCCTCGGCCGCCGGGGCCAAGAAGCACAGACAGGCCACGGCGCCGAGCAGCGCCCCGCGGGCCATGGCGCCGTCCGAGTGCTGCAGCGCCTGCGCCGGGGAAGGGCGGCTCCTTCCGCGCCGGGGCGGGGGGGGCTCGGGGAGCGGCCAGCGCCCTAGGGAGCGGCCATCACCCCGGGAGAGAGGCCTTCAATCCCGGGGAGCGGCCATTATCCCTGGGGAAAGGCCTCCAATCCCGGGGAACGGCCATCATCCTGGGGGAAATGCCTTCAATCCCGGGAAGCGGCCATCATCCCGGAGGAAAGGCCTCCAACCCCGGGGAACGGCCTCCAATCCCGGGGAGTGGCCATTATCCCCGGGGAAAGGCCTCCAATCCCGGGGAACGGCCATCATCCTGGGGGAAATGCCTTCAATCCCGGGAAGCGGCCATCATCCCGGAGGAAAGGCCTCCAACCCCGGGGAACGGCCTCCAATCCCGGGGAGTGGCCATTATCCCCGGGGAAAGGCCTCCAATCCCGGGGAACGGCCATCATCCTGGGGGAAATGCCTTCAATCCCGGGAAGCGGCCATCATCCCGGAGGAAAGGCCTCCAACCCCGGGGAACGGCCTCCAATCCCGGGGAGTGGCCACCGCCCCAGGGAGCAGCCTTCATCCCGGGGGAAGGGCCTCCAATCTCGGGGAGCGGTCATCATCCCAGGGATAAGGCCACCCATGCCACCGAGCAATCACTCATCCCAGGAAGCAGTCACGCATGCCAGGGCTTGGTCACCCATCCTGGAGAAGCCATCACCCATCCCGGCAGGAGCGGTGACCCACCAGGGAGCTGAGCTCCGGGTCTGGCACTGCCTTGGACGGGCCCGGTGTCCTGGCTGGATTTGGAGGGGTCAGTGCTCTAACTGCATTTGAGGGGGTCGGTGGTGCATATTCCTGATGGGCGGTGGGAGCTGTGGTACCTGAGGGGGCAGGGCTGCCCAGCCCTTGGCTTTGGCCAGGCTGTGTGCCCATTTCCACATGTGGGTGAAGCAGCAAAAAGAGTAAACCCTCAAGGGATTGAGCCAGCAGTGTGCCCTTATGGGAAAGAGCAGTGGTGTCCTGGGCTGCATTCAAACGGGCGTTGCCAGCAGGTCAAGGGAGGTGATCCTGCTCCTCAGCCCTGGTGAGGACACATCTAGAGTGCTCTGTCCAGTTCTGGGCTCCTCAGCATAAGAGAAGTAGGGAGCTCCCAGATCAGGTTCAGCACAGGGCAAGACTGGAGCATCTCTCTTCTGAGGAAAGGCTGAGAGAGCTGGGCCTCTTTAGCCTGGAGAAAAGATGACTGCAATGGGATCATATCAACGTCTATGAGTATCTGAAGGGAGAGTGTCAAGAACATGGACCAGGTTCTGCTTGGTGGTGCCCAGCAATAGGATAACAGGCAGAAACTGATGCCCAGGGTAGTCCACCTGGTTACAAGCAGGAACTTATTTACTGTGCGGGTGACTGCACATTGGAACAGATTGTCCAGAGATTGCAGAATCTTCCTCACTGGAAATACTCAAGAACCATCTGGGTACAATCCTGTGCCATATACTCTAGGACAACCCACATGGCCCACTCTGGTCCCTTCCACCCTGACCAGTTCTCTGATTTTGTGATTTTGGGAGTGGGTTGTTGGTCTTTCATCTTTGCTGTATTTAATCTTCTGAGTAGAAACAGGAACCTGTGAGGCACNGCAAAAGCAGCCCAGAGCTCAGGTGCAGTGCCCAAGGGAAAATGTGCTCTGCACCACCGCACGTGCACTGCATGTCTGCTGAACCCCTCAGCTTGAGACTGTGCCTCAGCTGCTAAGTAGTAGAGACAATAGCCACAGAGTCTTAGAATTGTTTAGGTGAGAGAAGACGTTTAGGATCATCAGCCAACCATTAACCCAGCACTGCTAAGCCCAACACTTAATCACGTCCCTAAGCACCACATCCGCATGTCTTCTAAATACCTCCAGAGCTGGTGATTCTACCACTTCCCTGCACAGCCTGTTCCAGTGCTTAACAGCCCTTTTCATTAAAGAATTTTTCATAATATCCAGCTTAAGCCTCCTCTGGCACAGTTTAGGGATATTTCCTCTTGCCCTAATGCTTGTTACTTGCAAGAAAGAGGCTGACTCCCACCTTGCTACAACCTCCTTTCAGATTGTTGTAANTTTTCTGCAGGACCTCTTTCCAACCACTCTGTCCCCAGCCTGTAACACTGCTTGGGCTTGCTGTGACCAAAGTGCAGGACCTGGCACTTCCTCTATTCAACTTCATCATCTTGCCTTCAGCCCATCAATCCAACCTTCCCAGATCCTTCTGCAGAGCCCTCCNTCATTAAAGAATTTTTCATAATATCCAGCTTAAGCCTCCTCTGGCACAGTTTAGGGATATTTCCTCTTGCCCTAATGCTTGTTACTTGCAAGAAAGAGGCTGACTCCCACCTTGCTACAACCTCCTTTCAGATTGTTGTAAAGAGTGGTCAGATGTCCCCTTGGTTATAATTTTGTCTAGGCTGAACATCCCTAGGTCTCTCAGCTGCTCCTCATCAGACCTGTGCAAGAGACTCTTCCCACCTTTGTTGACCTTCTCTGGACACGCTTCAGCACTTCAACATCTTTCTTGTAGTGAGGGGCTCAAAACTGAACCCAGAATTTGAGGTGGCCTCACTAGTGCCCTATACACGGTGACAATCTCCTTCTTGGTCATGCTGGCTGCATAATTTTTGAGAGAGGCTAGGAAATCATTGGCCTTTCTGGCCACCTGGGCACAATTAGCTCATGTTCAGCCTCTGTTGACCAGCACTGACAGGGCCTTTTCTGCAGGACCACTTTCCAACCACTCTGTCCCCAGCCTGTAACACTGCTTGGGCTTGCTGTGACCAAAGTGCAGGACCTGGCACTTCCTCTATTCAACTTCATCATCTTGCCTTCAGCCCATCAATCCAACCTTCCCAGATCCTTCTGCAGAGCCCTCCTACCTTCCAGCAGATCAGCACTCCAACTCAGTTTAGTGTCACCTGCAAACTGACAGAGGGTGCACTTGATCCCCACATCCAGATCATGGATAAAGATTTTGAACAGGGCTGTCCCCAACACTGAGCCCTGGGGAACAGCACTTGTGACTGGACACGAGCTGGATGTAACTCCATTCACCTCCACTCTCTGGGCCTGGCTGTCCCACTGGTTTTGGGTAGCAAAGGGGGCACTTGTCCAGACAATGTCTTCATTATGTGTTTTCAGGTGGCTTGTGCAGCTGACCAAATGCCTACAACACTTGAAGAGTGCAGGCATGCTTGTGGAAAACTTTCTCTTATGTAGACATTTGACAGGCGTCTGGTTCATATATGGCAAGGCTTCTCTGAACCAAACACGGTAAGCTACTACATTGGAAAGATCCACTTCAAAATTAATTCCTCATCCAATCTAAAACATAGCATACCCTGATGCACACTTTTGACTATATGGGGTGATCACAGACTGTCTTTGATAGGTGGTGTAACTTTTCTGCTCTCTTCCATTCTGCCTAAATGCTTCCTGCACTAATGTATCTGAGTGTAACAAGATTTCTCATCAGGTGACTACAGTAAAAATTAATTTCATGGGCACAGTAGAGGGGGTGGTTACAGACTCCGCATTACATAGCACATGAGCAGAAACACCGAATTACCATTGTGCTTAAATGATGACTGACACAAATGGATCCTTTTTCCTCAAGAGGTGCAAAGCATGATTTAAGTTCCTGAGTCAAAGAGCCGTTTGGACTAATCTAGGACTTAACTTTGACTTCTGACCTGGCATTTTGTACAGCTGAGGGTTTTACCAAACCCCTACCCCTGGGGACTGCCATCAGCACTAGGAGATATGGGGCTTCAGGGCTCGGTTCAAAACATTTATCCTGCAGCTGTTTAGATCGGTTCATTTTAGTAAACCAAAATTAGTTCATGTGTATATAGGTGGTTATGGTACTTCTGTGATCCCATTGCTAATGAGCACAATATTGCAAAGTCATATTCTTTAAATATCAAAGCAGGCCCTAAAGGAAACATGTCTCTTACGCTGTATTCTTTGATATGTCAGTGCACTTTCAGCAGGTATGTTAGTATGAGAGTTTACTCTGAGTAACCTGCATGTGTGTTAATATTCTTGCCAGTTTGATAAGGTACTGAGAATTTAATATTATGTTTCAGCTGCCTTCATTGCACTGCAAACACATAGCAATGGTGCTCAGCTAACTCTGGAATTAAGGTTACTGCAGAAATATAACAAAGTCCAAAGGCTTACTGATTTGTTCTTTAAAAAATTTATATCGCTGTGTAAATTCATTAGACAATAGTTAAGGATTCTGTCTAATAGTGACAGAAACATTCTCAGCACATGTATCTAATCACGTAAGTCTCAACACTTAAAGTCTAGGAAGTGTAAACTTACCATTTCCATCTCTGTCTGGAGAATCATAAAATGATTTAAGTTGGAAGGAACCTTAAAGATCATCTAGTTCCAACTCCCTTGCCATAAGCAGGTACACATTTCACCACACCAGATTGCTCACAGCCCATTCAACCTGTCTGTGAACTCTTCCAGGAATGGGGCAGCCACAGCTTCTCTGGGCAGCCTGCTCCAGTGCCTCACCACCCGCACCATGAAGAATTTTTCCTAATATCTAACCTAAACCTTTTAGTCTTTTAATTTGAAGTATTTTTAGATTTGGCATGTGTGGGACAGAATGTTTTTGATACTTCAAGTGCATGTGAGTCACCAGGTGAATGTGTAAAGAAATAAAGGCGGAGCCAAGGCTAATTCCAAGTTTAGAATTTTAAAGAAGACCAAGGCTAGCTGATGAGACTGTATTGTCTCAGAGCAATTCAATCAGAGTAATACACTGATTCAAAACAGAAGGTGCAGAAGAATAAGCATGGAGCTGGAAAGACACAAAAAGGATGATCTGGCTGGGAGGCTCCTTAATTTAATACTCCTTAATACAGGATGTATGAAGGTGTAGGTATGCTGAATGGCAGTTTCTAGTCACAGATTCTCCCAAGAGTTCGCTTTCACTCGTCTTCAGTAAAAATGTTGGTGTTTGCAAGGATGACTTCCCTGTTTATTGAAGTGTAAATATATTTCAGCCACGTACAAGATGGCAGTATGAGGCAGGAAGAATGAAATGACTGCTTGATAGCACTGAAGATATTTAAAAACAGCAAGATGAGAAGATGAGATGGGATCTGGTTTATATTATCCTGGAAAGTTTATGCATACTGGTGATGCTGCTAAATAATTTTTGGAAGAAGATAAAACAATGTTTAAAGAGGAAATCTTGAAAAGAGGCAGAAACTTATTATGTTCAGTGAAAAGTCAATTTTACACAGAAAATCTCTTCCTGATGCTAAAACAAGTACATGTTCTTTTTGTAGGAGTTTGATGTCATGACTATCAAACTGGAAGTACAGAAAAGCCAGACAAACAGTAAACTTTGTGCTAGCTATGAAAATAAATAAATCCTTGCAATGAAACTAGATGACATGTAAAAACTTGTTATGAAGCCTTTATTTTTCTGCTTTAATTACTCATAGCTTTCTTGAAGAATTTGGAGGTCTTTGCAAACTCTTTACACCAACTGGATACAGTGTGCTGAGAACTATGCTGAATACACTTTGGCTTTGTACAGAGACAACTTCTCCATATTAAAATAAGAGAAAAAAGTGCAAAATCAAGAGAGAGTCTACAACAAAAAAACATTATTTCCTATTCCATCTTTCCTAGCCATGGACAATTTGTTCACCTTTTCAGTGAAGCTGATTTGAAAAAAATGTTATCATTTCTTCCCTCAGTTTTCTTTTCTGTAGACTAAACAGCCTCAATTCCTTCTATCTTTCCACATGGGTCAAGTATTAGAGCAGGCATCATCTGGATGTATAGCTTTTAGTTGAAATATTACCTTTGTCCTTACACACGGGAAGAAGCTACACATAAGCACATTTTGTCATTTCTTGTTATTTCTTGCTTTTTCTTTTTTTTTTTCCCTTTATTTTTAAGTTGTTCAAGTGACATAAGGCTGTGGCAAAGATTATGTAGCCCTTTCGAAGAATATGCTTAGGATGTCTTGCGTTCGTATTATGGTGCACGGGACATGTTGCATTTTAGAGCTAGCTGATGTGTTATTTGGGTGTTTGTCTCTTGAAGTCACCAGTCTTTTAAAAGAATAATTTGCTACTGTTTGACAGTCTTCGATTAAGTAATAGTGTCTGTAATGAGATGTTTCATTGTTTCTTATAGACTCTCTACAATTTAAAATGGGTACAGAAGAGAGAACTATTGAGCATATAGGATCTGACATTTTTGATTTCTGGTACTACTAGCATTGGCAGTATTTCTAGCACTTCCCTTCAGCAATATGGCATGATATGAGCTATGATTTATTGTAGTGATATAGAAATATTTCATATCCAAATTGCTCAAGTATATCATGTTATACAGGTAAAATAATTCTAGTACACATAATAATGCTTTATGGTTCTGTAGGCGCTTTCATTGATGTTAACTGCTTGATAGCTGCCAGGATAAAACTTGGAGTAGGTATTGTGTCCTATAAGACTGCTGTAACTCAGCTTTTATTTTTATTTTCTCACTTTGGAATGAGTTTTTGATTCTCAAAGCTGAATCACTGAAAGTGTGTCATCCCATCCAGGACTGATCTTTGTCTATAAAGTTTCACAGTGCCATCATGTTCCTTGTCTTGTTTATTTAATGTATCACTAGCAGAATAAAATCATAGGTTTAAAGCCAAGCTTCAATCCCATAAAGACTAAGAAATACTTCACTACATCTTGTATACCAGCTGAATTATAAAATGCTTAATAGTGTTAAAAGATCAGAACCATTGTGACCTGACATATGTTTCTGAGATGCAAGAGTTAAAAAAAAAACAGCTTAAGGTCTGCAAATTGTAAGTCACTCTATATGGCCCTCATGAATAATGAAGAAGGAGGTTTATGGGAAGTTTTGTTTGTGTTTTTTGTCTTTTCCTTTATGTGATTTTAGAAAGATGGAGTGTATCGTATGTGCTGTCTCTTCTATTAAACCACTTGTAAAATGGCTTAGACTGCTCCTGTCATCTGGTGCACTTATGCAAAATAAATGTGTCCTTTGCTCCGGATAAGTTTCTTCCTTCTGGTGAATAGTTTTTAAGCTTTTTAAATTTTGTATACAAACACGATTTGAAGTGTCACCCTTTCCACTCTAATGGTCAAAGCATTTATTTAGGTGATACCAGCAATGTGTTTTCAAAATAGTGCAGCTGGAGGCGGAACCATTTTGGGCCTATATGTTTACAGGATATCAGAGCTATCTGTAATTGCACATCTCATTTAGCACATAGTCATTCATTTAAATTCTGTTTTTCATAGGATCTGTGGTTGTATAAGATCCCTTAGGGCAAAACGGAAAATTTTTTTTCAGGAAGGCATAGCTGTGAGGGAATTTATAGTAAGATTTCTTTGTTTTCAAGGCAAAAAAGCTAAAACTTAGGGGGGGAAAAAAAGCTAAAACTGCATATGATCTTTTTTTTTCCCCTTCCCCAAATATTACTTCTAATTATAGTAAGTTGTTCATTCCAGTTCTCCAAACACTGTTGCATATCCCTAAATTACGGCTGTGGTCTCTTTTCCACGGAACTACTTACACCTAAAGGTAAATACATAGGTATTTAAAAAGTACGTCTTTGTCAATAAATTGAAGTTGCAGTAATTGATACTTCCAGCTTGATAATGCCCAGGGGTGCAAATCAGAATATATAGTCTGTGTTTCTAGGCTCTTAAGAAAAAAAAGATAATTCTTTCCTCAAGTATGGAAATGGGAAACTGAAAAAGTAGCATTCCATCACTTGTCTATGGTGAAGAGTAGGTACAGGTTTGTTGCTTTTCATATGGTATTTTCAATTACTATTACAGTTGTTCTTGGTGGTGGAGCGGAGCAGGGGAAGGGTAGGAAAAGAAAGACATAGGAAGAGTGAAACAGGGAAAGCTCATTAATTGTCTAGGAGGTAAATGGCAACCCAGGAGTAGCACAAAGAAGAAAACAAACATAATCAGCAGTGTTAAGGCATGTGAATGGATTTGGTCCTCACCTTCCAAATACCAGCTGAGGTTGTAGCAATTAAAAGGGAAAATGAAACTTGAAGCTGTTCAAAAGGAAAGTGAAAATTACAAGAGTTTTTCCTTTACAAATCATGAGGAAAGCATTGAATATTTGGAGACATTTTGTATGAAAACAGATCATTTTAGAAAAGACCTGAGCATCTAGAACAAGGGAGGGTGCTGCTGCCAGGATAGTTTTAAATGAAAGGAAAGTATGTTGGTGGTTTGTTTCAAGATGTGTGAAAGGTGAGGATACATGATATTTCTCTCTCCAACTCACTCTGGAGCCTGCTGTGCTGACAGAAGTACAAAGCTAGCCTCATTAGTACAGGAAATATGGGTTAGAAGGTACAGGGAAAAAAATATGTGTAATTTCCCTGTCCCTGAGGTTCTGCATTGTTATTACCATGTTAAAAGTAATGTCTGATCAAGGACCTCATATGTCTAGTTTTTTTCTAATTTGTTCAGTATGATGCAATGTTTCTGAAAAGATGTATTAATTTGCTATCTGACAGATTACACTGTGTAAAAAAAAGATATCTTAATCTACCTTAAGAAGGAGTTGTGTCTATTTCTTCACTTCTGTATTACCTTAACTTTTATTGAAATTTTATTCTTATGCATATACAGGTAAGTGCATACACTTGACTTAGATACTACCCTATTTGTTGCATGTTTCAGGTCTTTCAGAAAATATACACTGAAGTAAACAAAGTATTTTATTAGAGCTGTTATATTCTTCTTGGAAATCTTGCCAATCAGAGATCAAATTTCTGAGAAATACCTGCCATGATCCTTTGTCTATATGAAATAATTTTGTACACATTTTTGTATATTAAACCTGTGCAACAGCTAGAGGAATTCTGCCAAGATTGTGTAAGGATCAAGGAAAGGACAGTAGTCCTGCGTAAAAGGTGGGCATCAAGCGGTCAGCTGATATGTACAGTTGGTGTTTTTACTTAGTATCTCTTTTTTGAACGGTGTTACAGTCAGTCACAGGTAAAATTCCCTACACTGATGTTCATTAAGAATTTCCATCCCAAAGAACCCAGGAAAATGTAATGATATCTCGTACTTAAAATAGGAAGTTATATTCTGATGATTTTAGTGGTGTTTGTTGTGTGTGTTCAAATAACATTCAAACTATTCTTTCTCTTACCATTGTTTATGTTAAGTTCATTGTCTCTTTTCTAAGTGATGTTTTTCAATAAAAATCCTACTCTCAAGTGCTTTGTAAGTGCTACATTTTCTGCCCAATAGTTTATTCCAGCAGTCAACCTTGCATTTCATTGTCGTAGTGCTTGTAATGAATGGAAGTGTACGTGTGGTTTTTCTGAAAAAGGAATTGTAGGTAATTTGGAAATAATTCTGACTCACGGTTTTGGAGAGCTACACTGATGGCAGCAGGACCTCTCTGTGGGGATGGCCTTGGCTGCATACAAGATGCCCACCAAGTTGCTTTATCACTCTCCTCAGCAGGATGACGTGGAAGAAGAAAAGATGGAGAAGACAGCAATGAGTTAAGAAAAAGGAAGTTTAACAACAACAACAGCAAAAACAAAGGTTTTGCATGGAAGCAAATGAAAGCAAAAGATTTTTTGTCTACTTCCCATCTGTAGGTGATATGCAGCCACTTCTCAGAAATTACCAGTTGCTGGGGTGAGGGACGAGGCAGAATGTTGGGGAGACAGTGCTGATGCTGTGCCAGGGCTGCTCAGGTCTGACATGAAAAGTTGGGGATTTTAAACACCTTGTTCATTTTTTGGAAAGGAGCTTTCAGCCATGGTGGAACTTTTCAGTACAGCTTTTAGATTTTACAGTTAAACTGGTGAAAAAGACTAGTGTTTTAATGATTTTTTAAAGAGTGTCATCAACCCTCTAAGCCCTGAATACTGCACAAAGCATTTTAAAACAAGAATTTCTTACAAAATACATGGAATATGCATAATGTGTGGAAATGCAACTGTCTGGAATGAAAATTTTCTCATACAGCTATCACTTCTCAGTATTTAATTCACCAGAAAGTGACGCTGATGGCAAGTTTACCACTTGCCATTTGTGTTCTCTGTATTTCCTATGAAGCAAGACTGCTACACCTTAAATGTCAGTACTTTTTCTTAGTATATTTTCGTTGAATGTTTTACCCATTTTCGGTTTTGTCACCCATTGATATGAAGAACTGTAAGAAAAAAGTAAGAACAGTCTGGGAAATTTTAACTGGTCTGAACAAACAGAGCAGGTCTCTGAGCAGCCTGGTCTAGTCTAAGATGTCTCTGCTCATGGCAGGCATTTGGTCTAGCTGACCTTTGAAGGCCCCTTCCAACCCAAACTATTCTATGATTCTATGAAAATCAAATTCGTGACTGCAAGCAAAGGAATCTGGGATAAATAGCTCAAAGATCAGTTGTATTAATAGCACCTCACTGTGAAATGCTCTCAGAAATATAACTTCACATTGTATTTTATGTGCGAAAATACTTAGTGTAATTGCTAATACCATTGAAAGCGTTGCTTTTCCTTCTGTTTTTAGATGGCTTATACTTCGCTGGATGCCATATTTTCTCTGCGTCTGGAAGCATATGCTAATATCATGATGCTTTGAATGGCATATCCCACAGTTTTGGTTGACAAACTAATGATTTGGATGGTGAATCAGACTGGAGATTCCCCTTATTTATTCCATTAAATTCTAGATAATCTTCATTAGAGGCCCCAAAGACTTGCATTGATTATTGGTTTCCAGTTCGAAATAGACCTTGGTGGATTTAAATGTAATCTCACAAAAGCTACCTGGAAGCTGACTTATTTTTATGTCAGTTTTTAAATATCTTAAATACAGTCCTGGTTTCTAGCAGAAGCAGCATCAGAGTAGAAACAAAGCAGATGTTTCTCTGATTGTATCTAAGGATATGTCAATGGTATTCTTAGAAATAGAGAGATTTTGGCTTAACAAACTAGTGGTGGCATTTTTGTTCTCATTAAAACATCAGATTGATAAAGTCCATGTACTGCTTTGTTCCAAAATGTTCAGGCTTCTTTAAACATTAGCATTCTTATGATTTCATTGGCATTGCAGCCTTCTAGGAAACTCACTTTTTTACAGATCTCTTCCTTCACATCTTTCCTTCCATCAATCTGACAAGCACAAAAAAAGTCAGCCCTAAGACTGCCAGTTGTAGCTGCTGCTGAAGACACGGGATTCCAATGAATACTTAAAATTTGTTTCTAGGAAAGATTTTTCCTGTCCAGGGCTCTGTCTCTCTCCCCATTGACAGGAAAGCCAGGACTTTTTTAGACTCAGCAATGTTCTGCATCAAAATCCTCTAACTTCAGACAACATAGGGAAGTGACAGCTTTATATGTATCTCTTTGTAGAAGACCTCAGTAGTGTTGTAAACCCAGAGTATATTCACAACTGTTGTGCTTATACACTGCTGTAAAAGCAGATGGATATATCATGTGACGTGCAAACTACTGTTTTCACACTTAGGACACCAATCTGTAAATTTGAACCAGTAAATCTTTCCTGAACATGAAGACTAAGTTGGTACTTGTTTCATAAACACTTTGGCTATGTATATTATGGCTAATGCAGCAAATGTTCCCCTAAAGGATAAACAATGTCATCCCCAGCTAAAGTGTTGTCTTTTAATGGCATGGTTCATAAATTACAATGTCATTAAAAAATTAAATTCAAACTATTTACAAAAGCAAAATAAGTTCACTGGGAAAGTGACTGAAATGTAAATTAGAACTTGTGTCATTATTCTGCCTCTTTAGCATCAGTGTAAACTCAGTTCTAACAAAGTGGTGTTTGCCTCTGTCAGAGCAGGATATTCCAGAGCACAGGAACAGCACACTGGTGAAGCTTTCCAGCAGGAGCGTCCTTGTTGGCTGACCTTCTCTTCTCTCTGTCTTCTGTCTGTGATGTTTCCCCATTAATTGCATTTTCTGTCTGAGTAGGATTTTTACATTTGCTGGTATAAGATTTATATATTTGGCAGCCTTTAAGGATCAACTTGGCTAAGGATGTTTTTCTAGTGAGGCTAAGAGTGTCCACATGTGGTCTTTTCTGCCAGAAGATATGAGTGGTAGAAAAGACATTACACAGCTATGATCTGATTAAATGAAGCTTATCCATAGTTGTGTCTGTCTTACCACTTCAAAGATAGAGGTGTGATTCATGCTTCTCCCTTCAGACCTAGAATAGGACTGTGTGACTACAGATACTATCACAAGCTGTATTTTGGCCATGAACTGAAAAAGAAAAATTGTAAGGTGTCCCAATCCTGATTTCTGGAGGAAAATAAGATGACCATGGATTTCAGAACAAATAATTAGAAAGAATTCCTCTGTGAATGCTGGAACGTGAGCAGATCATCTGTGAAGAACAGCTAAGAAGACAGGCACAAGTTCATACTGTGGCAAACCAGGATAAACATGAAGCTAGGTCTTCACAATGCCTTCCTTCTTTCTCTTCTTTTCCCACTGACGTTTTCAGAGATTTACAAAAAAAATTTAGCTCATCTGTCTACCTTATTGCTATATACACATCAGTGGCTCAGTTGCAGATTCCATCTGTATTTTTCAAAAGTTGGGAGAGAAAATGATGGGTCCACTCTGAAGCACCTTCTAGCAGTACAATGAAGACTGTGTCTCCATCTTCCAGTGGACACTATTGCTTCCTCTATTAAGACACCAGGATGCTGACAAGAAAGCTGCTATGCAATTAGCTCATTCTGAATCACAGTAAGGGCAAAACTGTGCTGTGAGATGATGCTTTGACTACCTGCCTGAGATACTGTTTGCAGTAGTACACAGAGCTCGGTGTCACTCAGTGAGGCCTTGGCAACCTGTCTGAAATTCGATAACCAGATAGTGTCAGTATCTACAACTGCTTTATTTAACATTTATCTTGCCTGGAAACTGGATCTGGCAAGGTACGTGATAAAGCAAGCAATGAAATTAGCTGAGATCTTGAACAATCTCAGCTGCTTCAGTTGAAGTTGGCTGCCTGAGGCTTTGAGGAAACCATCAGTCACTGAGCTCTTACCCAGTTTTGCATCTACTTTTTCAACAGAATCATCTTCAAAGTCATGTATTGTCTGAGTCAGTGGAATGGGGTAGAAAGCTGTTCTCCTTCCCTAACTTCCTGCTTATATCACCTGCTAATGTTACATTTACCTGTCTCCCTAGCAATAACTTCAGCAAGACAAGTAAATTTCATAGACAGTATGTTTTCAAAGGATCTTCACAGGCATTCAGCGCTGCAGAAGCTAAAGTGATGCCTTGTGAGAGAAAGCAGGGGGAGGCAACACAATACACCAAGTTTTTTTGCATGAGCAATTCTGGCTGCTATGAGTAATATCACTTGCTGTCACTAGTATTATGCAGGGAATGGTTATAAACCAAGCACATGCTCAGTATTCTGGGCAAACGGTTTTATTCAGTTAAATTACTTCCTTGATTCTAAAATTGTAGTCTACTGACCAGTTGCAAATTATCTGCATTTTGCTTTCTGAACAGCAGATGTGTTGGGAAGGCATTGTACTTCAGATTAATAGAATTGTTTGTTAATAGGACTCTGGGTT